>VOQK01030942.1:5581-16641 GCA_015052645.1 Benitochromis conjunctus
GTGTGCATGCGTGAGAGAGAGACAGAGAGTGCACTTTCTGTGTTGTATGTTTATCAGTGTACAGTGTGTGAGAGAGAGAGAGAGAGAGAGTGACAGAAAGGAGCTTGTCGAAAGTGGGTAAGTGCCGTCATTACTCACTCTCCACCGTAGAGTGTGTGCTGTTCTGCGGCGTCCCGTTACATTTCAGTGTTATATAATAGAAGAGTTTAATTTTTTAACAGATGTGACTTAAGAGACTAAAACCACGAAGCCATGACAGAGTGAACGAGGCACACAGGTTGTATGAGGACCAATTCTAAAAGGAAGACACATAACCAGAAAGGTTAAGAGCCTGCCGACCTATGTTGGATAAGACAGGAAAGAAAAAATGAATTGTGTAACTTTGCCTCTTATATTTTCACTTACTGGCACAAGTCCATGCTTTTGTGTCATCTAAGTGCCACAATTAACTGTGACGGCAAGACAATGGTGTTGACGGAAGACCAAGAAAAGTCATTGCAGTATTTGCAAGCATGTTTAGGATTTGTGAGACAAAAAAAATAGACAACTGGACTTCTTTAGGTTTGTGAAGAAATTTCACTTCACTTTACTTGTCAGTTCAATTCCTTATCGATTCTCATTGGGTCTGCTCTGAGAGACACCACCATCGCTAAGCAGCATATCAAAGACATTAAAGAGAAACTCCCATTATGGGTTAAATACCAGGGACTTTCGACCATTTGAATTTGCACCTGAAAAAGTCTTGTGGATCAATAAGTGTAGTTTAGTCTTTTTTGGTCACTATTCATTTCTTTATTGAAACATCTGTGTCATATGGATCTGCACTAGTAACTTCAACCTCTATACCTGGCTCGATGCTGATAAAAGTAATCTGATTAACACTTTCAGATGGGCTGTGCAGCTCAAGCCGGCACTTATGGATCCTTATCTGGAAGAGATCCCAGGTTCTGGACCCTTTACCACAGGGAGTATTTCTGGTGGTGATAAACAGAGTCTCGGTTGGCTTAGCTGGAAGTCCATTTGACTTTTTGTCAAGACACCCATGACCTGGATGACTGAGAACCTACCATTTTGTCATCATTGCAGATGTAATTAACTAAGCTGCTATTAATGCAAACAAAACTAGCTGATCCTTTACATTTCACAACAGTCATGCAACAAAGGGCAAAGAAATGGTCTGCATCTGGATTTGCAGATTTGGCATACGGTTGGCATGATGAAACTATTCGTAAATGTAGATTTTATATGGAAAACTCAACACCGAGTACTTGCAATAGCATGTTAATGTTTGAGAAGGAAGGAATCCTTCGAAGTCGTTTAATCCTTTTTCAATAAAAATTCAAACTTAACAGAACTATTTGCACCTAGGGTGGAGGAGACGGCATTGGCTTGTGTTTTTAGCTGTAATTTGCAGTAGTTACTCCTTCACTCACTGCAGCTTTAGAGGCGTAAATTCTAAATGACGATGAATAACTTAATCAACATTTACTCGTTAGTTCCTTTTCTGCCAAGATCTTCTGTGATCAGTGTGGAATAATAATGTCTGGCTGTGCTGTAAAATAACCTATATATTATTTTTCAACAATCATTTGTTGAGAGGGAGGAATACCTGAGCAAGTCACCAGTCTAAGACATTTTGAGGTTAATGAAACCAAAATAAGAAGATGCAGAATCCAAACAATGCTATTTTGGGCTGGGGAAGTATAATGATGATCTTCTTGCGTCACCTTTTGTTGATTAAAATTATATATTCATGTTATATGCATGGCATAATTTAATCATAATCCTTCTTTGATTAGAGGAATTCTTTGATAGGGTTGTTAACATGCACAACAACCGAGGCTTTGATAATACGGACAATTTTTCGGATGGATGAACATACACAAAGGCAGCGGCGACGAAAACAAGCTGAGCCTTGCTGGAGAAAAGATACACCTTGTGCAACTTCTGATGAGCAGGTGTATGAGCTAGGAAGCAATGTGCTAGGAACAGCAAGATAGTCTCTTTATTGGAGTTTATTGGAGTCATTCTGACCAGATGAAACTGGGTTCATTATTCTCCTCACACCGCTTAGCTCAGGTATCCTTAAATCAGATACTTAGTTGATTGGTGGCAGATGAGCAGGGTAACATTAATAAATGTATATAATGAAAAAACTTCCAACAAATATGAGAAAAAAAACATAATTCATGGTTCTTTGTTCAAAAACCTGCACCACTGTAATGAGCTGTTTCCTTCTTAGCTGCTCAGAGCACACAGCAAATTAAGAGTTTGTCAAAGAAGTTAGGTTGGATTTGATTTAATTTGTATTCATAAATGACTTTTACAGTGCAAATTAGTTGAAATTACATCAGCAAGTTGAGACTTTTTTTTCTTTTAGCTAGAATACTTGGGCAGCATGTGTTTTTGCTGCTGTTAATTAACCTAGCAATAATCCCAATATGCATTTAGTTCCACACGACATAAAAATAATCTTCAAACACTGCAGTGCAGAAAATTGTATTATTGAGAGTGAACACCTAGTTAAGCATTCAGGTAACATTGTTGGTGCCAGTAGTCTGCGTAGATAACTGGCCAGGAAGTTGAAAATTTTCTCCTCTTGTGACAGTTTTCTGTGAAATGTGTAGTTTCTGACTCATCCTCACAGGTAATGTGGCTACAGTCCTGTTGAAACCTTTTTCTGGTGGCTGTGGCTCAGGGCCAGGCTAGCAGTTGTAAGGTTCATGGGTTGCTTCTCCTCCAGGTGTGCATATTTATGTATCTTTGGTCAAGATGCTGAACCCTGACTTGCCCAAGGCTACGGCCTTCGGTGGGTGAGTGTGTGTCTGTTATTGTTTAACAAGATGCTCGGGTATAGAAAAAGATCCTCGTATGAATGTATGTGTACGATTGGGTGAATGAGGTCCTTTACTATTAACCCGAGACCCTGGACTAAATGAGTTGCATGTGACAGCCCACAAAGTGACTGGACTGTAGGGTTTAAATCTCACTACATATCATTTTAAGTCAGTCTTAACTTATGGTTATCTTTACCTTTTATTATCTCCATGCTAGCTCACTTTCACACTGCCTGTGATTAATTTATTGCTGATTTAACCCTACATACCCAGACTGTGCCTTTTTGATTTTATTATAGTTTCATATGGAATAGACTATGGCTGGCCTTGTGATGGACATGCCCAGGGTGTATCCTGCCTCCCAAAATCATCTGGAGGAGACAGCAATTAAGAAAATGGATGGAAAGATGGACTAAATAATTGTTCATATTTTGTCAGTGATGCAGTCTTTTTCCTGATATTGAGTCTGGTTGGTTTGACATAGAAGGCCAACTGTAGACACACTGAAATACAGCGCAGTGAGCACATTATTCATGCATGAGAGTACGTGAAACTGGGAATGTGTGGGATTCCTTTGTTTGTTTTAGGTCTACACACTTTTGATCCAGACAACTTTCTGCAGTACTACAACTTTTTTTCTTTTTTAGTCCATTTTTAGTTTCCACTGTGGGATGAAAATTTGGTTTACTTTGCTTTAATCAAGAAGCAAGAATACATCCAAGTAGTGAAATCAAATATCATGCCTTAAGCTGTAGTTCCTCTACTGCGGCTGGTTGCATGAGCGCTTCCAAAGTTCAAAGTTAGGTTGGGTTGTGTTTTGAGTGAAGATTGTGATGCTAAAGTGACTTCTTCACACTGATTTGCCTTTCATGTTTCCTAGCAACTGATTTACACTTTACTAGTCTCCCTAGGTTTTCCACTGGCTCAGGCACTGTGTGCAGAGGGGCGTGTCTGTGACAGCTGATTTTTTTCATGCTCGTCATAAATTTCTTTCCTGAGCGACAGTAAAACAGGTTACAGAAGCCTTTACAATCTCCTGCTTGTTAAACTGTGCTGACCAAATGCTTTTAGTGCTGATTAACTCCGACAGACTGCTATAAACAGACAAAAATGCACCATTAGCTTAGCAACAATAACACTACAAAGAATATTTGAAAACCCAGTATATGAACATGTTTATTATTTAGTTGGTGAAGTGTATATGACAACCTTCATTTTCATTTGGCCCAATAAAATATAATTTCTCTCCAGAGCGGAGGACAGCTCTAAACTTTTTTCTTTTGATTTCACACCATTGTGTTGAACACAGAGCAGTCTTCAGACACAAAAACACATAGAGACACACAAATTCGCGCGCACACACACATGCACAGTCCCTAATGCTTTATTTATTTATGTTTTCATTGCTTATGGATGCGGAAAGAGGGGTGCAGAGGGAGCGAGAGAGGTGGCGGGGAACCATGTTTTTGAACAGGTTGGCGATGATCACAGAGTCTGAGGGGCCAGCGTTAATGACTTATTCATGGACCCTTCTGGCCCCTCACAGCCCCCGGGAATACACCAAACAGATGCAAGAGAGAAAGAGAGAAGGATGGGGAGGAGGTAAGATGCAGAGGCAGGGAGGAGCGATGTGAGATGGAGGGGAGAAACAATGTGATAGGACAGTGGTGAAGAGATTGCAGAGAGGGAGGGAGGGTTAAGCTTTGCATAAAGAGACAAACACAAAAGCAAGATGAAAGAGAGGAAATGGGGTGTGGATGGAGAACAGACGGAGAGAGTACTCACAGTGGTGACCATTTTCTAACCTTTGTATCAGTCCTGGGACATAGTCGAGGTGCTGCAGGAGGACTAACTGGCTGGCTGAGCAGGTGACAGAGTGTTGGGCTAGATCATTATGCTCATTTCCATCTATATCTGTCTCCAAGAGAGAAAGTGGAGGTGGATTTTTTTTTGCTGGCATTTATTTGATCCTCCTGCTGAATTTGTAAATTTGTTCACTTACAAAGAAATGAACAGGCTTTAATTTTCAAGGTAATTTCATTTTAATGGAAGCAGACAGAATATCAACCAGAAATCCAGAGAAAAAAACATATTACATAAAAATCATACATTTATTTGCATATCACTGAGTGAAAGAAGTATTTGATGTCCTACAGCCCAGCCAGTTCTGTTTCCCACAGATCAGCCAGTCAATCAATTACACTCCTGCTCTCATCTCATTATGTGTATAAAGCACACCTGTCCACAGAATCAACCTCTCCACAACCATGTGCAAGACCAAAGAGCTGTCAAAAGATGTCAGGGGCGAGACCGTAGACCTGCACGAGGCTTTAATGGGCTACACGATCATCAGCAAGAATCTTGATGAGAAAGTGACTGTTTGTGTGATTATTCAGAAATTTAAAAAATATAAAATGACCATCAATTGCCCTCGGTCTGGACCTCTCATCTTGGGAGAGGATGATCATGAGAAAGGTGGTGGATCAACCCAAAACTACATGGAAGGAACTTGTTAGTGATTTAAAGGCAGCTGGGACCACAGCCACCAAAAACACCAGTGGTAACACACTACAGCATTACAGAATAAAATCTTGCAGCACCTGCAAGGAGCCAGTGGACAGGGCCATGTACCCTAAAATACTGGAGGAGAACCTCCAGTATTTTAACCAGAACACTAAAGACTGCAACAAAGCAGTGGCAAAGCAGTGGCTAAAGAGGAAGCCTGTTAAGGTCATGGAGCGGCCTAGCCAGTCTCCTAGCCAGTCTCCAGACTAAAGTCTAACAGAAAATCTGTGAAGCGAGCTGAAGCTTTGAGCTGCCAAGCAGCAGCCAAGAAACCTTTTATTTGTTTGTGTTTTTTAATGTCTATGTAAAGCACTTTGAATCACCTTGCTGTTGAATTGTGCTATATAAATAAACTTGCCTTGCCTTGCCTTGCCTAAAGAATTTAGAGAGTTTCTGTAAAGAGAAAAGGGCCAAATCCCTCCTGACATGTGTGCAAACTTTCATTAGATGTGTTCTGGATTTTTGGTTGATATTCAATCTCTCTGCACTTATAGCCTGAAACATGCAATAATTGCCAGAAAATTGGAATGTTTTGGAAATGGAGAGTTTATTGAACCGTGTGACAAATTTGTTATTAAAAAATGATTCAATTTTAATTTCCATAAATGGCTTTTAAATTGTATCATATTTGCTGGATGTGGCATTTAAAAAAATGCTTAAAAATGTATTGTGCAATTTATTTATTTTTTTAGGGAGAAAAAAATTCACACTGATGATGTAGAAATCTCAAAAACTCACAAAAAAACTGTATGTATCAAATATGATACAGTAGGCGTTAACCTCCTAAGACCCGAACTCATTCATGGCATGCATTTTTAATTTCTCTTTGCTATTTGGGCTGATTGGGACCTGATGAATGTAAAAACAAAGAATTACCTGATTTTTTTTTTTCCCTGATTTTTGTTTCTGAGAAAAATAAGATCCACATATGAGGACATTCGTTTTAAAATTTGATTGGACAGTGGCAGTATAATGTCCTCGTAAGAGGATATCAGGCCCTTGTAGAGCAAAATTTTGTAGTTTGGTTTAGACAACCCAAAATGTGATGTCCACATATGTGGACGCCAGGTCCTAGGAGATTAAGGCGTTAACCATAAAAATTTGAGACTGGTCATTTGTTGTTTGTTTGTAAGTGAGCAAGTCTACAAATTCAAGACAATTATTTCCCTCGTTGTACGAGCCATGTTATGATGTAGTCTGTTTTTTAGGCTTAATGGTCACTCAGGAGTGAAAATTACTTTTTTTACAGTAGTACAGTAGTAATCAGGTTGATGAGGTGGGCACCACATTTGGTCTTTGAAATCCAAATGACAAAACTGGACAATTATCAATAGAAAATGATTTCTAGTATCATAGCAAGCTAAAATGCAGCTTTGTGGAGCGTGCAGCTATAAGCAGATGTTCCACATCTAACTGGCGATGCGCCGACAGTTAATGTGTTTGATCAGCACCGTCTCTCCATCGCCTCATTAAAACATGACCCTAAAATAGTAACTACACGTCTCAATAACCCTTTCAGAAAGGAATGGAAGAAAAAATTGATCAAAAATACTTTTGATTCTTCTTTTTCCTTCGTTTCCCTTGTCTCAGTGTAATAAAGAGACATCTTCATTATCAAAAACATGATTTCTTCAGCTCTCCATAGCATTGGAGACTTTGTGATATTTTCGCACTTTTTCTTCAAACGCTTGTTTATGAGACTCCAGTTCTACAATACCTCAGGTTGTTTATACAAGCTATCTGAAATCCCTGTCTTAATCAGAGCTGTGTTCAAAGGTAAGATAAGGGCATGCCAAATCCTTCTTAACCCACCAGCGACACGCTTCACAGTGATTTACAATGTGTCTGTCTTGTGCTGCTCATATGAAAAGATAGAGTGGCAGATATCCACAAAGAATTGCAGGTCTTTGTTTAAAACATCAGACCTCAACATTTTTGAAGGAATGGGCAAATTTTAGAATGCCTGAGAACCTTCTTGAGCAGTAGACGATGTCAGATGAACCGCTTTGGCTTGAAACTTAGCCCAGCATCTGCATAATTTAGGATCATGTTGACCCAGTTTTGCTAACTCTATTTATGACCTGGAGTTAAATATGATATCATTTGTGGCAGAGGGCTCCCTCTCTCGGACAGGTTTAAAAATCCTCGCCTTAGTTTCTCCTTTTATTCCATATTTTTTTATATTGAGCATGTTTGGTTGGGGCATGTTGTGCTGCTAAAATATAAGGTAATATCATAGGGAATCCCTTACTTATACATTTATAACTCTCTCAAATACAGACAATCATACAGGCACACAAACCTACACTGTACCCAGAATGCTGCTATCCTGTATCATATCATTATAAATATGAAATTATTATTTTTTTTTAGATGCTGAGCGAGGGGTGAAATCAATCCCTGCTCAGACTGCTCCTCACCTCCCCATCACTGCAGCAACTTTGATGCAAATACTTAAAAGGGCAGAACTGGTGGGTAAGCTGTGCATCGCCATGGCAATGTAGACTGGGAGAAATCCATTTTTCATAGACAGGCTTTGCTGGTCGGGCTACTGCAATGCATGCAATATCAAGAGAAAGGAGAGCCAAGTGGGAAACCAAACACATTCAAACAGCCAGAAATCTGACAGAAAAAGCTCCAAGACATGACTTGAAGAGGTTGGTTGTTTTTGACTGTTTTAACACTCTCAGTTGGCCCGTGTGGCTTACTGCACTGTACGTAACAGTTGATGAAGAGGAGGTATGCACATGGACGCACTCACATACAGCATATAGTATATGAATGCATGCACGGAGATGCACAAAAAAAAAGGTACAAACTGAAATGAAATATTGTTTTTTCATAATGCCAAGTTTAGTAAACAAATAGTCACAGCAGTGGGAACGTGTTTTGTGTAGGGGGTGCTGTGGAATGGGACTATGAGTTGAGCAGAAGCCTCAAAACTCATACAAATAAAATATATATTTTTTAAAAGATAAAAAAAATTATCTGCTTTAAAATATAGATAGGATATGCATGTTTTCTTATAGAATCATAGGCCTTACAGATAAGTCAGATATAGCAGAGCAAGATAAATTAATCTTACCTGTAGCTAATATTTTAAAATTGTTCTTTCACTCAGGATTAACTGATCAGATGTTTCTGGGATGACATTAATATCCAGTTACTAGCTTAACAAATGCCAGCTTCCTGGTCTTTTGTCAGCACAGAAATAAACAACTTGAACTATCAAACTATCATCATTTGAATTATAGGTGCGGCTGCTGACTCTGATGATCTTCCAAGCTATCGAGAAACTCATTTTTTGCATAGCTATTTTCTTGTGCAGGTCAGTTTACAAAGAATGTGGGCCCCACATTATGGACATGACTCCAACCTGAAGTTCATTACTTAACAAAGTGAAACTTTTATGGTTGCAGTTACTTTATTTTTAACGTTTTAAAAGAAAGGTAGAAAAAGACAACAGAACATGACACATGGTGCTCACTTTAGTGAGAATGAGTCGGCTTTTGTAAGAGTGAATGGATGAAGTGCATGCGCTGCACATGATGCACTGTAAACTATGTTAGAGCTTGTCAGCAGGTCTATTGACAGCAGTTACACGGATGTAGAAGAGAGTCCATATAAACATAACAGAAACAGAAACCATGGAGAAGTTGTTTTTTTTTTTTTTTGAGGAAATCATTCTGCCTGAAAAAAAAAATCCAAACTTTTAATGCAAATTGTGAACACTGGGTATAAAAATACAAGTATGAATTTTAGCCACATCTGTACCACATCTGAAATGTGACAACAAACATCTGCTTGGCAGTATCGTTGACCAAACTGTAAACCATAATGCTCTAAATGTACTATAGAATGAAATTATATTTGTAGATCAGTCTGTCTTCAATTGCCACATTGCATATGACACATTACACTGCAACACATACATTGCTTTAAAAAAACGTATCAGGCTAATCTGTCTGTGAATTTGTAAGAGTATTTAGCTTGGTAGGTGGAAAAGACTGGAGATAGCTTGGATCCATCCAAAAGGTTTTACCAGCCTCAGACAAGTTTATTAAAAACACCACAGGAAATGAAGATGATGTAGTCAGTTTTTGGGGTTATGAATTGACCACTGGGCTTGCTCTCAAGAAGTTTTGAAGGCACAGACATAAACTGGACCTTGGTCAGAGAGAAGATGCATGCTTATTTCCAAAATGTTTTACTTAAACAGATAAAAAAAAACAACTCTCTTCTCATAGCTTTATTTTTTTTTTAAAGATTCTCTGGTCTATGTACCTTTAAAATTTAATATAAATGTGATATAACAGGAAAACCCCTAGGAGAGGTTAGCAGTAAGAGAGCTCAGAAAATCTAATAAGAACTGAGGAGACCAAAGAAATCCTGCCTATTAGAACTAATGTGAGTGAGTCTTCAGAAACAATGGATTTCATATACACATTTCAAGTAATTTAGTGTAATTATATAACTTTGCTGCATCTTTCATTGCACCTTTCTGGCCAGTTAAATGTCCTCAGTTCTAAAGGTCCAAGCCTTGAGTTTCATAATGCATTTTTTATTCCTGTAAAAGTTTTACAGCAATGTACGTTTTAATGTCTGTAAAAACAGTACGATGTATTGAAAAGACTCCAAATGTTGCATCATTTCCTCAGATTTTGAAAAGCGTCTTCAGAGCAACGTGTTACAGGATGTAAAATAAGAAACATGCGCTATGATGTTTGCTCAAGGGGTTTCTTGTTTCATCAGTTGTCAGTATAGTGAGGAAAGAATGAAATAAATATACATTACTTTTCAATCTGCATCATTATCTGTCTTTGTGCAAACAATGTCTCTATATTTATTTACATTCATATTACAAGCACACTCTTTCAACATCCTTCCATCTGTACACAAATACAAAATTTCCTCCAAATGCACACACACACACACACACACCTACACACGCACACACTGTGTAAACACACACAACACTGTGGCTGTTAACACCTGCTTATATACACATTAGTTTTGCATGGGTACCTGTGCAATGACTGTAATCCATCATGTGCTGTGCCACCCTGGTATCGCACACAGGCCTGCTACAACACAGGCCTGCAGATGTTGGGCACGCTGCCAAGGCCAGTGGAGACAGAGATGATCCACACAATCTCCCCCCACCACCTAACAAATGCTGCCTCCTCCCTGCTCTCTTATACACACAAGCGAGCACAAACAGGCTGATGCGAACTGCACATGTGCAAAGATTCGCACATTAGCTCATCCTCGAGATATGAGAGCTGACAATCACAGATGTGTCTTTATTATTCACTGTTAGTTTGCCCCATAACAATGCTGGGTCACCTTCTGCTATAAATCAACTAAGATTATACTTGGAACTATTCCGAACTCCATTAGCTGCCAAATACCGTCATTTATTATTCATTTATTTTTTTTCTGGCAAATTTAAACACCTTCAGAACAAACTCAAACTTTATGTTGTAGTGGACCAGATGGTGAAAATGATGGTCTTTTTATCCCTACAATGTTAAAGGTTATGACTGAGCTGTCATTGTTAAAAATGTAATTCAAGGTTCATTTTACATCAGAAAAAAGGTCACATTAGATACAAAACCTTCATGGAGAGCCCTGCCTGTGTATAGTATTGATATTAAT
>VOQK01030948.1:12044-24307 GCA_015052645.1 Benitochromis conjunctus
TCTAGGTCAATCATCTGTCTGAAAATCACCCACTCATCTACACCAATCGCCTTCAGATGAAATAAAAATGGGGGGAAAACAAATCCTCTTGTCTGTTCAGTAGGAGGAAGGAGCCTGACTGCTCAAGAAGAAGAATAATAGTCATAAATGTCAGGAGAGTTGCTTCACATTTACAGCGATACTTGCCTCTCTATCACTGTTTGGTGTATTTTTAGTTCCTACCTTGGGGCTCTGGCTCTTATGTTTGCAAAATCCATATTCTCAAACCTCCTAACAGGTTTTTTCCTTCGAGCCATGCTCATACCCAAACATGTTTAATTACCGGGCGCTAAAAACAAACCAGTGTACTCTTTGGCATTGCTCTCAAATGGATGGCAGTAGGTCTGTAGGTCAGCTACTCAGGCACTGATGGTGAGTCGGTGCTCAAGCTTGGAGTGCCCTGATAGGCTTTGACAGGTTTGAACTGCTGCCAGCCAGGAAGAGGCATTCATCTAAACTGTAGTAGGAGGACAGTTAGACAAAATTACATTCAAAGACAAGTGGTGTTTTGCAGACATGTCGGGCCGTTGTAGAAAAAAAAGATGCAAATCAGTTGTTTGATTTATCCGTAGGCCTGCATAATCTCTGTCCTCTCTCACTCTCTCTCTTCCTGCCTCTTTAGACAGCCCTGTGGGTAATAACATATATTGATTCCTTATTTCCTTCTGGAGACCAGTGTGAGAGAGCGTGTCCTGGATCACATTAAAACATTGTGGCGGCACAGAATTACCGGTAATGCCATTAAAGCGTTGGTGCGTGCCCCGTTCATTGCCGTTCTGCTGCTGCTGCTCTCAGACCAGCGTGTCTGCACATTAAGAGGATTACCGCTGTGTGTTTTACCCTCAGCTGTTAACTCAGGAATGAGCCGTCACTGATACACAATTAGTCAGGTGAACCGGGATCAATTTGGGCCGGCTACCAGAATTGAATGTCAGTGCGCTTGAGATGTGATATGGGCTCGTGTCACACACAGGGCATGCGATGACACTGCGTGTGTGTGTGCGTCGTCTTGTGTGGCTGAGTCTTTGACCCTCATTACTGCACATATGCTCTATTTTCCCAGTCTGTTCCATCCCAAGGCACGCTTTGTGTAGCAGGGACCAGAACAAAAAAGGGTTACACAATCTCCCCTGTGGTTCAGTGGGCTTGTTGACATAGGGCTTCTCTGACCCTTCTCCCCCAAGCAATTACTGAGGCGTTTATAGCATCAGTCCTCCGTGACAACCACCAGTGTTTATCCAACATGTAAATGCTCTGTAGCGATAATCGTTTACAATCTGTATATTTGCATAGTGCAAACACATTTGTGCAGAAATATGCGTGCTTTTCTGCAGCATCATGTTTGGTACCTATACAAGGTCACTGTAGAACGAATGGAGGTGGGACTACATGTCAGCAAAGCTCAAGACTTCAACAAAGGATTTGCAGCGAGCTCTTTTCTCCCTTCTAACCTTCAGCCTTGAAGGTTGGATTGAGAGCATTTATTTGGATTTCTTTTCTCTCCGCAGCTCCTCGTATTTTACTTTTTTTCTGAACTCCTTGGACTTATTTTATTTGAAGAGAGACTGGAGACAAGCTTCACACATACCCCCCTCTGATGTCTGTACTAAAATTATAACCACAGAGCTGCTTAGTTCAGTTTCAGTTTAATCTAAATCCCAGTGGGGCAAGTAACCAGCTTTCTGGCAAGAAGTACTGACGGCTCCCAGAGTTTGGAATAATGAGTTATGACTTCTGAGAGTCTGTGTTTGATGTCCAAAAGTTTTTGAAGCACAGTATTAAAGCCTAATCTCCCTTTTCCATCTCACAAAAACTAATGCACCGCTGAAAGTTTCTGAAATATATCTGCCTCTGATACTCAGGTATGTCCACGCCTTGTATTTGGGCGTGCAGAGCCGCTGGCACGGAGACCCAGAGCGGCGTCACTACTATTGGCGCATGATGTTTGAGAGCGCTGATATCAGCATGCTTCGTCTCCTGGAGTCCTTCCTGAAGAGCGCCCCTCAGCTCGTGCTGCAGCTCAGCATCATGATCCAGGCCAATCAGGTGCTGCCCCTTCAGGGTAAGTGCCCCCAAACGACCAATCACCACAGCCATCATGCACATCATCACATCAGTCAGTCATGAGTCTGCAGCCCACACTGTACGCACGCTGTGAGCGATGAGTCACTTGAGCTCGCCTCAATCAGGCTCCCACTGAGACGAGGGAAGTGCATTTTCTTTCTGTGCTACATGGTGAGACAGTTAACTCACAGCCACTTCCATCCCATCTTACTCCTCTTGCCAAATCTCTCTCTCTCTTCCTCCCTCTTCTCCGCTCTCTCCCCAGGGCTTTCAGCTTCCGCCTCACTGATATCCCTCGCCTGGATGATCTCCTCCTACCAGAAAGTCCTGAGGGACTCCCGAGACGATAAGCTACCCATGACCTACAAGGCAGTGATAGTTCAGATTCTGTGGCACTTATTTACCATCGGAGCTCGTACGCTGGCCTTCGCCCTCTTTGCCTCCGTGTTCCAGCTTTACTTTGGCATCTTCATCGTGGCTCACTGGTGTATCATGACGTTTTGGATCATTCAAGGCGAAACAGACTTCTGCATGTCCAAATGGGAGGAAATCATCTATAACATGATGGTGGGCATTGTCTATATCTTCTGCTGGTTCAGCGTCAGAGAGGGGCGCACCTGCTGCAGGATGCTCATCTACAGTCTGACTGTGTTTGTTGAGAATGTTGCGCTCACCACCTTCTGGTACCTGTACCGCAGCACTGGTGAGCGCCAGAGTACCTCAGACTTCTACGCCGTCGTCATGGTGTGCGTGGTGGCCAGCAGCTACGCTCTGGGCACCTTCTTCATGTTTGTGTATTACTGCCTGCTGCACCCTGACGGCGCAGTCTCAGGGTGGGGTTACATAGTGGAGAAGGAGGTGCCCGTGGAGTCTCTGGCCTCGCCAGCCTCCAGCCTGCCTCCTGACCTGGTGAGCAGCCCTCCCAGGACCCTTCAGAGAACTAAAGGGTCAGACAGAGAGCAGGGCCATGGGATAGATGGAGATGTGTTTAAGGTGCGGCCACCTCGGGGAGCTCAGACCCCTGTACCTCACCTCACACCCAGGACAGAGGGGCCCGTCATCCGGATAGACCTGCCCAGAAAGAAGTACCCCGCCTGGGACGCTCACTTCATCGACCGTCGGCTGCGTAAAACCATCCTGGTGCTGGAGAGTGCTGCCCCAGTTACACCGAGGATTCAGTACCGCTGCCTGGGCACTCCCAAAGAAGTGATGGAGTACGAAACCACCGTGTAATGCGCAGATGGTGCTGTGACTCAGCTTGTTCCTGTGTGGACATCCTGCCTTAAATAAAAATGGCAGGAGGATGACTCTCACTGAGTGGTCAGTTTTAGCTCCACACTTACTTAATGGCTCGCTGTTCTGGCCACAAGCAGCCACAGCAGGGGATGGAGTGTTGTGTGTTTACTTTCTACATGGGGCAAGATCCTGCGATATTGTCTGGTGACAGCGCATATTTTGGTTTCTGTATCATTTCTCAGGTCAGGATGTGGTACAGAAAGATGTGAAAGGTAGAGGAGAGCACAGGCAGGCAGAGTACTGGCGCTGTTATCAGTCAGAGGTGGAAAGCCCTCCTCGGTGAAGGTGCTTCAGCAAATCCTCGCCAGGTGGTCGACAACAGAGACAAGCCTTCAACATGCATGATTATTTATGGCAGCTAAAACCGAAACATCACCGAGTGAGTAGGTAGACTCGCACTGCAGTTTTAAACGCCATCTTCAGTACACGCAGCACAAGTAGTGGTCTCCCGAATCACGATTTTCCATAGCTATTCACTCATGTTGAAGGAGTCTCTGCAAATGCTGTTTCTAATCCGAAGGGCACATCAAAAGCAACATTTGAGTTGAATGTAAAAACAGTTGAAAATGTGATTATTTGTGACAAGGCTTTGAGCATTTTCATGCTGTTAGTGGGATTGTCATCATTCCTGTGATACTATATTTGTGTTTTGTTTTGTTTTTTAAGGTAAGCTATGTGCGTGTTTACAAGCAATCTGTTATTTTGGGGACATGCCATCACTATTATAACAAGATGCACCTTCCTCCAGAATGTGTACGTACTGAACACTGCATTTTACAGGACTCATCAGCTGTATTTTCATACTGCATCCATCTTCCACAACAAAAACAAAACAGGACAGATGATAATTTACATGTAAAATACTGTAAAATGATGAAGAGGTTGTCGCAGAGGGACAGTACCGTCTGTATTTGTACTGTATTCGTATTTTGTTGTCTGAACAGTGTTTAAAAAATAGCTGCAGACTCCAAACTCCTAACAGAATAGCTTTGATATTACTGATGGTACAGGCATGTAGTACTTTTGGTAGCCCTTTATTTTGCAGGTCTGTTATTTCCTAATAATTTCCTCAAAAGCTTTTTAGGAATAATTTTGTAGTTTGGCACAAGCAGATTAATAACATCCAGAGAAATTTTAGTGAAAATATTAAAGCACAACATTAAAACCACTTGCCTAACTCCTCTTCGCAGATCTGTTGGGTCTTATAGGGTGTGGGGCATACCCTCTGTTAATTGGGTTTGTGTTGACACATCACTCTAGAGCCAATCCTATTAGGATCTGGAAACTTTGGATGGCAGCGCTCCTCCTAGGGCTGTTTGTTGTATTCGTCCAAACTCAGAAAAGCCATGTTTGGTGCATGGCGCATAGTCTGGTTTGAGGAGATCACTGCTACAGTATCAGAAGGATGGGCTTGGTCTGAAACGGTTTGTTAAGGCCAAATGTGTAAAAAAGCAGAGATGTGAACACAGGGCAAACAGACTGTTTGCGCTGTGTTGTGAAAGCCTATCGGCCGAGAGTCTCCCAAAGAATTAATTCTGCTGACGACAATCAGAAAGAGATGACAAAGCTTTTTGGCGCCTTTCGTGGGCAGCTGAGAGTCTTCAACTTCACTTTTATATAAAGAGGAAAGAAGGAGAGCGCTTGGAGAAAACTAAGCAAAATCACAGGACTCTTGTAAATTGTGGAAATATTGTACTTGTTACTTAAATCCAGCTTCTACTTTGAAAGAAGTCATTCTCCTTTTGCCTGTAAGGGGCAGATATTTGATAAAGTGACTTTATTCTTTTGAGTAAAGCTGAAGTTACATCCAAGTGAATTCCAGTCCACCCGTTACAGGTTTTTATTTTTAAGTATATATAATTCATTCATTCTATACTAATTATTGTAAACAGAGTTTTCGTATTTGTAGACAAATTACCGACAGTTTTACACGTTTAGCCGACCTGAAGGTCTGAGCAGATTTTGGTTGCATTCAGTCCATGTGGAGAGCAAAAGAAGGACTGGGTTTGCAGTCAGCTATCACCTGAAGATGATTTAGCTTTTTAGAAACTAATATTTTAAAGTCAGCTGCTTTTGTAAACAGTGATCAGTGCATGTAACTAGAAATGTGTGAAACAACACGCACTAACTTGTGTGAGCCCTTTTTTTTATTACAATTTACCCCAGTTTAATAGCAGTTTACAAATTCACCTAACAAATTAAAGCTTTCCAGTTCGGACCCCTTATGGTTGTGACAAGCAGGGCATCCAGCACATAAAATCTGCCAAATCAAACATGCAGCGCTCCCTCCTGTCACGACCCCGTGAATAAGGGAGCAGCCGAAAGTAGCACCACCCGAATATAATAATTGCATATTTCATCAGCTCAACACGGTCCATTTTTAACTATAATTAGTGACAAATTACAGTGAATTAAAGTCATTTTACATGAATCTTTTGAGGAAATTATTAGAAATTTATGGACTCGTAACATAAAGTTTTACCTTCCTTTCTTTTATCAGGGTTGTTTTTCTATAGAATAGTCACAAAGGAGAGATTTTTGTGTGTGCGTGTGTGTGCGTATCCGTGCGTGTGTGTGTGAGCTCACATACCAGCATGTGTATGGATGTATGTGGGCGAGTCCTGCCATGTGCATTTAAATTAATTTGAAACTGTATCTATGACAGTTTTGTTAAAAACACCGTCCTTTAAGCTCGTTTTTCTCAGACGGCAGAAACGAGAGAAAGAAAAAAGGCCACAGAGCACCTTTACCACGCCTGCTGCAGTCAAAGAAAAAAAGCCAGAGAGGCTTTGATTATGGTGCTAACTCAATCCATCAATAACAACCACACAGTGTACCATAAAATGAGTTTGTTGTGGCAGGAGTTGGGTGGAGCTGTAACTCAAACACAAAAACTAGAATCTAAAAGCCTTAAGCTGGTCATGCCAGACTGTTGCTGTTCAGAGCAAGAAAAAAAAAAGATGGAACAAGAAGGTAGAGACAATTTCATGATGTTGTTGTTGCTAAAATAAAGAGCAGTGTGTTTACCTGACCTTTGCTGTTACTATCTTTTTACATAGATAGATGGATAGGTGGTGAATGGCTGTAACGAGTCTGAACAACAGGCTGGATCACCTGTGTAGGCAAACAAACATTGACTGTAGTCAACTAAAAGATCACGATGACAGATAAAATTCTATCCATGTGCATGTTTCAACCTGCAGCATGTTAATAGAGGTTGATATTATCAAGACCTTTTTTTTTAAACATTGATTTAATACTTCAGTCTTACAGCTGGTGGTCAGAAGTTTACATACACTTGTCATGAGTATCAATGTCACGGCAATTTGAATGAACTTTACCAAGAAAAAATGGTCAATTATCCAGCCATAATTATGCCAGAAGTTTGTTACCAAAAGTACTGATCGATTTGCAACGTCCTAAGAGATATTTGATCAAATATTAGTGGAGGTGAATACACAAATTGAACCTGCATGTTTACTTTTAAGCCTGTTTGGATTAGAGAAAATCTAAAACAAGTTCAAACTTGTGCACCCAATTCTTGTTTTTTAAGTTGTTATGTAAGCTGTACAACCATTCCACTCTGGAAAAAAACAACATTTGAAAGAAATTAGCAAAAGCCCCAAATTACCATAACATTAATGCCCACGATGAGTGTATACAAACTTCTGACCACAGCTGTAGATAGATACTTCAGAGGCAGATCGACAGATTGTTCTGATTAGATTGAGTCTTAATCCTATCTCTGCAGGGGATCAGTGGATTATCAGTACTGAACTTGTCAGTACTACCCACATCTCCAAACATCAGCACAACACAATCTGCCCCCTCTTTGGCACGCTGCTCGCAGTGTAATTCCGTTAAATGGTGAAGGAAGGAAAGGACCTATTGATTGCTCCCACTCAGGAGATGGAAAAGCTTTCACACTTCAGTTTCTGTCTCGGAGAAACACTCACTACGAGACTATAAGTGTGGAACCAAAATGCAAATATTGTGCTAACCGTCCCATTAACTGTGATTGCTGCAGTACAATGAGATAACAAGCAGCTAAGCTGTCTTTGATCTCACAATTACAGTCTCACGCTCCCACTGACTTGTTCACAAATGCTAAATAGGTGCTGCTGTAATTTTCTCAAAAGGAAAACAACGGTGTGAAAATATCACCTCAAGATTTATTTCTGCTAATGAGTCGCAACTGTAAAATCACAGGCAACCATATGAAGAGGAATTTTTTTCACAGCTGTCAACAACATCCTGAGGAAAGCTATCTGGGGTGTGAACAAAATAATGGAAACATTACCACAGACTGTATATAAAAGACAGACAAAGCCCACTGGTTTCTCTACTCGCATTTTGAAGTATTTTGGCTGTTGCTGGGTTTGGTTTTTTGAGTCAGAAGTTACCATATTTGGATGAGAAGGTGGAGTGCTAAAGTGGGATGGGGCGCATCATCATGACGAGAGCTGATATATCAACCGATATCTGATGATCTATCGTAAATGAAAATATAAAAAGTAGAGAAGAGATGGCAGAAACACCCTTCAACCATGTTATGAGTGTTAATGTTGCATAGTTTGTCCACCAGAGGGCACTGTGCAATTTGGCACCATATGTTTGGAACCACAAACACAAGAAACAGCTGATCTGGGCAGAGCATAAATGAGTAATCCACGACTTGTGACAATAACATAACATAATTACATGATTACCAGTTTCAAATGAAGTGGTAAAATGAACTATTTCCCCACAGCAATGGGGTTTGACTCCACTATAGCCCCTTTTCCATTAGTACCTACATGGATCCACACGGTTTTCAGGGTTTTCCATTAAGTCATTGTACCAGGTACCTGTTTAGTACCTGCTTGGCTGGCGTTCCAAGCATACCAAGGAGGTACTAAAATGTGATGTCATCAGACTGCATGCCACTGATTGGCTGGTCAGTACCGATGAGTCATGAGATCATCTCATTCACAAAAATCAAAGGCGCCATTTTTGAGGGAACAAGGGAAATGGCTACAAAAACAAAGCCATGGACCCCCAAGTCTGACAAAAAGCCACAGATCGAGCAGTAGATATATTCTTGCGTCGACGTCCACCTTTGTAGTAGTGTTCGTGTTGCATACTAATTACAGTGCAGGACACTTTGCAGCATTGCTATGACAACAACCACGCACATTAGGTGGTACTGGAATGTAATGAAAAACCAGTCGATCTGTGGCGATACATGGCTGATCCGTGGCGAGTTGATCCAAGTATGTACTAATGGAAAAGGGGCTTATTGGCCCGGGGCTTTTCTTTGTGATTTTTGCGTGTTTTCTCCTTATCACCCATTATCTCTGGGTACTCCAGCCTTCTCCACAAAAACTTGCAATCAGTGGGGTTAGGTTAATTGTTCCAAATTGGCCCTAGGTGTGAGTGTCAGTGGGGTCTGTCTTTCTGTATTGACTCTGCAACAGGGGTTGTTCTTTGACAGCTGGGATAGGCTCCAGCACCCCTGCAACCCTAAATTAGATAAGCGTGAAAAAAAGGGATAGATGGGTGGTCATATTATCTTAGTAAGGACTCATAAATAACTGCACGTAACATATGTTAGGGAAATCTGTTTATTTTTGTGAATCTGGAAGGAAAAATATCGACAGATTTATCATATGTTAAATCAGAATATTGGTATCATTGGTATCAGTATCAGTCTTAAAAAAATCCTGTATTGGATCAGGCTCTAATGCAGAAACACTAATTAAGTAAAAGAATAATGAAATACTGGAATTTTATTCACCAAAAGTGAAACACAAACTTCTTGGATGGTCCGCCCCACACAGGAAGTCATAATGTTTGTTGAATATTTCAAACACAATGGAGAGATCCAGTTCAGAGGTGAGTCCTAGCAGACAGCTCCCAGTTACAGTTACCTGGGTCATCATTCATTCATCCACCCATCTTGAGGCAGTCCCAGGCCAAATGAGATATGTAATCTCTACAGTTAATTCTGGCTTTACCCCAGGATCCCTTCTACTTGGGTGTGCCTGGAAAAACCCCCAAAGGGAAGCATTCATTCACCTATCAATTAAAGCAGGACTTTAGGCCTTCTTAGCATTCAAGTGGATGAGTTATAAATAACTGTGCGGTTGTCATCAATAGGAAAATTATCCAAAGAGAACAAGAGTGTTTTTGTGCTGTCAACTTTTTAATAGTCTAAGGAGCTTGGAAAGAAAAGCGTCTAGACTTCTTTAAGCTTCTTGAAGACGTTTCCCCTCTCATCCGAGAATGAAGCTTCGAGAAGCTTAAAGAAGTCCATACACTTTCCAAGCTCCTTAGACTACGATGACTTGGATGATTGAGAACCTTTACAGAGATAGTGCTTTTTAATGCTATAAAGCTGGACATTTTAACATGGCAGTCTTTGGAGACTGACCCACTTTTGAAGTCAGCCTCAAGTGGAACCCTAGAGGAACTCCAGTTTTTTTTGGCACTGTTGGATTGGCTTCATCTTCCAACCCCAGAGACTGCTGCTTGAACATAACACATCTAGAAAAATGTTTGTTTGCTTGTTGATTTTCAGACTTTCTTTTATGATAAGACACCAAAACATTCATAGAGACTGAATGCTCAATAAGAGTAGAAAATTGCTTGACTGAATGTTTTAGGAATTGCATGTCCAATATACAGCCTAAAGGCCATAAATGGCCTATAGACTCTCTCAATCCAGCCAAAAAACATCCTAAAAAGTAAACAAAACATATGCTAAAGACACACGGGGTAACTGACTGCAAAGTTCTTTAACTCATTTAAACTACAGTGTATTTCATCAGTGACCTATGCAGTGCTGCATATGAGACAACTGGCCAAATGTAAACTAATTTAAATGCAACTGGAGCATTTAGGTGGCTTTTGCGATTCTAATCTGGTCCTTCTTTTTTGCTGGCACTATTATTAATGGGAATTGTAACCATGTTTTGATGTGAAAAAAACTCTTTTACCTTTGATTATATTGAACACATCTAACCCTTTGATCATTCATGAATAGATACAAATTAAAACTGCATTTATTTTTCCCAGAAATAAATCATAAAAACGGGTAAAGAAGATAAAAATAGGGGATTGTTAGATCAATTCAACAGTTTTTAGACCTTGATGCCCTTGGACTATATATATATATTGTGTGTGTGTGTGATTAGTTGTCAAATATAAAGTCATTGAATCCTTCCTTTGTTACTAGCACCATTTCCACTATAACATTATACCCAATTAGGTTCAAGCAGCTAGGACATTTTGGTGATTATATCCAATCCCCTTCCAGTATTTACACGATTTCATCTGCATAATCACCCTCAAAGCCAATCAGCAAACAGAGAGGTGGGGCAAATATGCCCTTACCGGTTTCGCTTTGCCTTTTCGTCCAACTGCCACATTTCAAACTAGAATGGCGACCGCTCTCTGCGGTCTACAGTCCACCGGCAGTAAATCAGCAAAGACACACCAAGAACAGCGCAGGAAAGCGAAGGACTCCCGGCGGAGACAGGCTGCTCTGCTGTTTCTTAGTAATATCTCACTCGACGGACGACCCCAGTGTCAACCTAGCGATGGAAATGCCGACCAGAAAGCTGCCGAGGAGCTCCGACCCAGGGACAGAGACTGCGGTGCTGCTGTTGTCCCTCAGCCGTCGGATAGTCAAGGATCGGTCGCCGAGGTGACAGACCTCGCTGCCAGCGGCAGTGGCTCATCCTCCAGTTTCCCAGGGGTGGTCGGTCCGGGTGGACCTTCTTTGGTAATGTCCGGACCAGGTGCTGTTGGAGCCAACGAGGTATTTTTGGATAGTACCAGTGCAGCCGAGACGCTAACCCCGGACACTCCTCTTTCGCCCGTCCCGACCGGTCACCCGCACTGCTCCCGTGTCAGGTCAACGCCCGCCGCGCTCAGCCCGGTCGGTCCCGGTAATTCTCTGGATTCACGGCAGAGGTAAGCACATTAGTGATTTATGTGACAACAAACGGCACATTGGGCCTTTAAACGGGGCTACTGACTTCCGTAAGAGACGGCACCAGCAGGTATCTTCAGGGGAAGTCACTTTGATTTTCATGGGTTCCAGCATTTTCGGTATTATTAGCTATCAGTAGGTCTAGATGTTAAACATAAGCACTTAAATCAGGGTTATGCCCCTGTAATCTGGTCCAAACTGCTCATTTGTGTCCTGAAATGTAAGTTCTGTATTCATGTCAGAAGTTGGGGAATTCCTTTGTTACAGGAGCCAAAAACAATCAACACAACATATGACAAAACAGAAGCTGGAAGTAAAATAAAGGAGCCCATTATTTTTTTTAAATGTATATGTAAATAAAATATAATAATAAAAGTGTGAAGATAATATAATAATAATTGCAACAGAAGTCTGTATTAAAAGATATATGTAATACAAAGGGGAACAGAATAAGTAAAAGTCTAAAAGTAACATAATAAAATGCAGAGTTAAAATTTTAATAGAACAAATAACGTGAAATTGCTCAGTACATGAAATAAAGGACATTTGTTATCACTGTCTGTTGAAAATACTCTTAATAATTTGGCTTTACCTCCAAACCTGTAAGGCAGAGCGATTTGTGAGTACAGTGGAAGTCCTAACACGTGCACGGTCTTTGTTTGGGTGATGTGAAAGCATTATTAATTTAAGTGGTGTTTTAATCAGGCTGAGGAATGTCTCTGGCTCGCCGGGACCCAAAGTGCCAAAGAAAGTCCACTTCATCAAGAGTATGAGGCAGTACGATACCCGAGGATCCAGGTGAGTCTCCGAGCAGTGCTTGTACACACATTTCCACCCAGATTTTAGCAGAGGAATGTAAAAAAAAAAAAAAAAAAAACCAGAGAAAAAT
>VOQK01030949.1:0-24174 GCA_015052645.1 Benitochromis conjunctus
TTTTAACTTAAAAAAAAAATAAAAAAAAAAAAAAAACCAAACAGAAAAAAAAAAAAAAAAAAAAAAAAAAAAAAAAAAAGAACCGCAAACCAGCACCTGTATCCAGGTATAACTGGCCAGTTGCTAAAATTTAGACTTTCAAGCTAGTAGAAATGATTAATTCCCATATAAAATAGGATCTCATGCGTAATAGCCGCATTGCTAACAACAAAATTAATGTAAAAATAATAAATTTGTAAAAATTCTTGTGCACATCTATCTTAAATGTATGTTGTCTTTAACTAGCTTAATTGTCATTTCCACCCAGCACATGTAGCTCTTAGAGAGCAGGCAGCGCAGCTTCTTCTCTCCAGTCGACACCTTCTCGCCATGTCTTCCATTCCTGCCCTATGCAACATCTGCTGCATCTGTCTTGAGCATTTACTGCTGCAGTGGAGAGATAAAGATGCAGGAGGAGCGCCGATGCCTGAAGAAAAAGGAAGTAAGGCAAGGACAAATGCTCAGGAAGTAGAAGGAATACAGATGTCAAGAGAAGAAGGAGGGGAGGAGGGCAATAGAGGAGGAAATCCTGCACAAAAGAAACAAGCCCAAGTCCCCGCCACCCTCACTCAGGTCTACCTCACTGTTCTGGGCTCATTTCTTAGCCGAGACCCTAACTGCGGAAAGGATGGCAGGCCCAAAACTAAAAGATTCCCTCACAGGTAGAGACTGAGCTGTGAACTCACTCTAATGTATCACCATCTTGAACGTTATATTTCATAAAAGATGAAGTAAATGAAAAAATGGTAGTTTAGAAAGGAAAGCACCAGTATAGTAAAATGCGCGTCATGCTTCAGTTTATGTATCATGTCTGTTTTCTGTCTTTCCGTGCAGTGCTGTGACCACACTGACCATTCTGAGTCAGTATCAATCGGAGCTGTGTGAGCTGAGCCGACTGGCTTGGAGAGGCTTGGAGGAAAGCAAGATACTCTTTTTGAAAGAAGAAATTCCACAGGATGTTTTAGAGTTTTCATTGAGGATAGGACTCTTATCACAGGTCAGACATGACTGCGTGCATTAATGTCCTCCTCATATCTGTGAACGTCCACAAGTGTGTTTGCATGCTATTAATACTATTGATACTATTAATAGATTTGCTTAGTGGGCAAAAGTCATTTGTTTTTCCTTACACTGGGCATAGATATGGACAGGGCTGCGTGTAGTAAACGGAGTAAGGGTAGATACAGGTTGTGCCTTTGGACGACTTGTCATGTTTGTAACATTTTAATAATGATAACATAATTACTGATCTGTTGTTAGGTGGAGCTGAGATGTCAGGACGGGATACTCGCCAACGCCTACTGCTTCATTCATCTGACAATGCAGGAGTTTTTAGCTGCACTAAGAATCATGACTAGTAATGATGTTAACGACGCACAGCTTAAGAAGAGGTAAGGGAGCCAAATGGAGAGAGATATGGTTGTAATTTTTAAGATGATTGCAGTGTCAAGACCTGTCTAGATCATGTAGCCCACGTGACGTCTGCCATTTCATTACAACTGCTCATTAATGCAAATACTTATTTAGTCACACGGCAGAAACTCTAGACTTTTGGCATTGAAACATGGTCAAGAAGGGTGATTTAAGCGACGTGGCATAGTTGCTGGTGCTAGATGGTCTGGTCAGATGTTTTTTTCAGAAAATGCTGATCGACTGGAATTTGCCCACAAAACCCTCTCGAGTTTTTACAGAGAATGGTCTGAAAAAGAGGAAATAACCAGTGAGTGACAGTTCTCTGGGTGAAAATGTTGATGATGATGATGATGACAGAGGAGAATGGGTAGAATTCTTTGAGCTGAAAGGAAGGCATCAGTAATTCAAATAACCACTCGCTACAACCAAGAGCATCACTGAACAAGTCACACCTTGAAGCAGGTGTGCTACACCAACAGGAGGCCACACCAGGTACCACCCTGCCAACTAAGAACAGGAAGCTGAGGCTACAAGTCACATGGGCTCACCAAAATTGAAGAAGATTGCCTAATGGGTCTGGATTTCTGCTTTCACATTTAAATGGAAAGGTCAGAATTTGGTATAAGCAACATGAGAACACCTTGCTGAGTCTGTGCCACAAATAATAAAGATAGTTATGAAGACAAAAGGCGGTGTAGACTCGATAATTACAAGGTGTACCTAATAAAATAGCCAGAGTGCATTTCAGTCTGCAATATCCCCCCCACTTTACTCTCTCACTGGTGTGGGACAAATTCAAATTACAGATAACATTATAACATTCACAACATTATTACACATTGATTGATTAAATTATCCGCCAGTTCACGTCCTGGAAACAATTTTATTAACTAACTGTGGTGCATATAAACCAAATGAACATGAATGTTCAACGTCACCTGTCTTGTTGCTGCCTTAGCCTGAATGAGGCTTCTTCTGTCTACACCTTTCCTCCCAACTGGGCAGTCTCTGCCTGGTCCAGAAATAGATACGTTCCTTTCAGATCAGGTAGACACTAGCGTGGGATGGAGTGTTTGAAAAGCTGTGGAAATAAAAGTTTGTCACCTAAGCTAAAAAGAGAAGCTCACACACACAGCAGAATCATCATAACTATATTGAAAGATTAAACGGTTAATTAATAAATCTCATTTAGAATATGTGGAAAAAAGCAGGATAGAATTTGACTACGTAAAGTCACACGGGGTATACCAGGAATAACTCTGCCGTGGAAGCAATCTGAGCTGTGCCAGTTAAGCACGCTACCGTATGAGACATATTTGTCCTTACTCCTTACATCAGAAAAACACTGATGTAGGCACAAAGTGACGGCTCAAATTGCAGTGCGAGAGTCTGTGGGACTGTGCAAAGGTGGGGGCACTGAGAGTGAAATATGGCACAGCTGACACAACTACGCAGCAGGCGACCACAGCCACTCGCTGAGAGACTTCTTGCATGTGGCTACATGTGGTATAATGTATATCACAAGCCTGGCTTCTAGTCCACCTCATTTTTTTAAAGTGTAATGCTACTGCTTCCTCTAAACATGACAGTGCAGCTTCACGCATGTATGTATTCTTCTGTGAAAGGGTCTTGTTTTTATCGCGAGTCGTTTTAAAAGCAGGAATTTAATTGCGTCAGAGCCTGCAGGTGCTAAGCTCCACCTCCTGACATCCAAATTGCAGCCTTTCCTTATAGAGCTCGTCTTCCATCCCCTTTTTGGCTTCAGATCTGTTCTCATATGTCCAAACATATATAGACCTGAAGCTCCTTCTCTTGGACTTTTTTAAATAACTGTAGCCATGACAGAGATGTTCTTTGAAATATTTAAACAGGAGGCACAAATTCACAAATTTTAATTACTTAAATCTTAATTAATTAGTTGCTTTTTTAATTCCTGCAGCACTCAGGTTTACAACAGCATGAAATCTGTTCATACAGCTGCATTTGAATAAATCAAGGTGGCATGCAGAAAGGACCTCACCCATACCCAGTCCCTTAAATGATTGGATAAAGGGTCTGTTTCCTCTCACTTCCTCATTTAACCCTTTAATAATGTTTCTGAACGAGGTTCTTGAGGCCTGTGGTTTGACATCAGTCAGGCGGCTGCAACTTGACTAGTTTAGTTATTGCTTTGACATTTTGTTGTGTGTTTCATTCTGTGAGCGTTTGGGGAATGTGGTAAAATGAATGCACCTGAGGAAGAGAGAAGAAAAGGCAAAAGCCATTCAAACGGGTGTACTGTGCTTTCTTCCCACTCTGTTTGCTTTGTGGGCTGTACTGTACAAGTTGTTTGTTTTTGTCCCACGTTTACCTGTTAAGTCTTAAAATAATATTATTTATTGTATTTCAAAATATGCCTGGTCATATTATTATTCTCATCTCCCAGGAGAGTGCTGAAAACATCATCTGGACATTAATGTAGCATAGGTGTGTACTTTAATCATGATCATAATGCAGATGTTGACTTTGCTGTCATTGTATCCTCAGATTCAGTTTGAAAACTCGCTGGACAACCAAATCAGACCAGAAGACGATCTTCACTGACTCACTGTACCTCTATGTTTGTGGTCTGGCTTCCTCACAATGCACTCCAGCCCTGGTTGAGTTAGCCAAGGTTTCTGGTAGATCACGAGTCCAAGGTTGGGTCCAGAAACGACAAGACCTTGTTCTGAAATTGCTCAAAACCATGTGTAACAGTAACGCTCTGACCGGACCGAAGGTAGAATGAAAAACAGGAAAACCAGATTTTCTTTTCTGTCTCTTTGTTACTGAGCTTTTCTTTGCTATATTTTGCCAGATACTCCAGCTTTGCCACAGTGTGCAGGAGAGCCAGGACCACCAACTGGCCAAGCAGGTTTTTGGTGTGAGACCCAAACTGGAGCTGCGCAACATCTGGCTGTTACCAAACGATATCGAAGCTCTGGCTTTCGTAGTTAATTCAGCCGATCATAATGACATCGGTCTGGACTTTGGAGCCTGCTCCATGGAGCTGGATTGTTTAATAGTTCTGGCCAGGTGTCAGGGCATTCATAACCTCAGGTGAGCCTACAGACATTCACAATTTACAATAGTTCAAAAGCAACAAAAAAAAACCCAAAACAAAACTTCTTTTTTTTTGCTAACCTAAATCAAATATAGACTAGAAATAAAACTAACAAAAACAAACTATTAATTACAATGCAAATATAAATATTTATTATGATTTTGAGACTATGTGTTATATTTCTGTACCGTTCTGGATATGTTAAATCTTACAGTTCAGCATTTATTTGAAACGGTTTCACAAGGTTATTCATATGATATTTGTGGGAATGCACTATAGGAGCATTGGAAAGCCGTCATTGTGACACATGAGAGTGTTGAAGTGGACGGTGTTGATCTGTCAAAAATTGCTAAACACATGTTTAGCCCGTGGACACGAAGACAGAGGACGAGTTGCACAGCAGCAGTGAATGTTGCTGTTGATAGAGCTGCAGCGTTGCCTTTGACATTCCTCAGCTGGCTGGCCACCTGTCATACAGTGAAAGTGAATGAGCTCAGTATTCTTGTTACAAGCAGACAGAGAGTAGTCTGGACTCAAGTGCAAAAACACTACTGATTCTTTGAAAGTATCTCTTTATCAACTTGAAAAAGACCGTTGTTCTACGCAAGTTTGCACTTGCATGTGTTGAATAGTGGGTGTAACAGGGCTTATCTGTTTAGCAAAATCTGTAAGCTGCACATAGTCATCTCACATCGTCTTACTCATACTGCCTAATTCTGAAAGTTAAAGCGTCTTTATTGTTAATTTTATATAATTATGCACACCAACATCTAATGTCCGTCTAGCAGAAGAGCTATCCCTCCTTTGTTGCTCTTCCTGATGTTTTCCTGATCCAAAACAAGACTTTAACAACAAATATAGCCTATCCTGTACATGTTGTGAAACTAAGATATTTTGATATCAAATAAAGTTCCATTGACCATAAAGATTTCAGCTCAGACACTGAAAGTAAAACGAGACGGTGTCTGAAAAAGTGACGAGGACATGGACTGAGCTGCAGTGACAGCTCATTAATCTGTGCGTAAAACAAACCTCAAGCATTTTATTAGGAACACCGATACATCTGCTTGCGGTTATACAGAGAGATGCTCACATACGAG
The DNA here is from genome assembly GCA_015052645.1 of Benitochromis conjunctus. Lineage (NCBI taxonomy): Eukaryota > Metazoa > Chordata > Actinopteri > Cichliformes > Cichlidae > Benitochromis > Benitochromis conjunctus. Next base: position 5,635 of record VOQK01030949.1, read on the forward strand.
TCATAAATTGCAATGATAACTTGGAAAATTTGAACGAGGAAAAATGAGACGGTACACAGCAGATTATAAGTCTGTTCAGAACAGCAGCGTAGGCGTGCTAAACACAGAAAATGTCTTGTTGACAAGATGCAGAAGGTACCTGAAGTAGCTATTTACAGCTGTGCTGAGCAGAAAATGTTATTTTACTGACAGTGGTTCGATCTTCCAGTGCAGACTCTCTACAGTTCTCACATAGTGACACCATAATTATTTTATGTGTATATTTGATGTCACCCGGCCACGAGTAAGCTATTAAACTAGATTTTTGGGGGGGCAGTGCACTCAACTCTTAATCCTAAACCCAGTATCCGGTTCTTGATCTTGAGAAATATGAAAACAAACAGAATACCGGCGCTCACTGATTTTTTTTCTCATTTCATTTTGGACATGACAAGTAGAGACAAACATTAATGTGGCAACACATAGAACCAGACGGGGTCCAAACACCGGAGGACGAACAGAACATACAGTATAACCGTGTGAGAGAAAAACCACAGGCAGCCAATGAAAAAGCTCCTGAGTGAAAAAAAAAAGTTGTTATCATCCACATGTAAAACACTTACAACACTGTTTGTACATGTATTAAACTATCCATCATAATATGATTTAGAAATGTGAAAGTTATCATTTAGAAAACTGCTGTAAACCCAAAACCATATACAAATTATACAAGTAAAGCAAACGTGATGTAACCAGTGTTCAAAATGTATCCCATCAAATTACCCCTGTCACAGGGATTTAGTTCCAGTTTATTCTGGATTACATACAGCGAGTTATTAACCCTGTAAAGCCTGAAGCATGAAATTAATGCCAGAAATGTGATTTTTTTTATGTTTAAGTTGACAAATTGGACAAATGCTAACAATTAAAAATAAAGAAAGTTACAGTTTGCATGTATGAGGTTTAATTTTTTTTTTGTGCATTTTTTATGTGTGTGTTTGAAAACTCACTGATGATATAAGTGTCTCAAAATCTCATGTATCAAATATTATACAGTGTTAAAAGAGATTAACAACTCCAAAGCAATTCTCCTATAAACCTTACTTTAGCTTTGCTATGCTTCCCTGCGTCACAGAATCACCTCTTTAAAGAGTTACCATTTTCTATATATGTTAATGCCTCCTTATTTTATTGTTATGTTCAGAAATTCACAGATTTTAACAAGTAGATCTCCAGTTTGGTTCATATTATGATTCTGGGAATCTGAGTCTGTTTTATTAAGCATGGGGATATAAAAACAGATCCTCTTTAATTAAAATACTACATTCAAGAAAAGATTAAGCATTGGAATTTCCCACCTTGTGGCTTTGATGGAAATCGCCGAGAAGACTCTTAAATCCAATGTTTTTGGCATGCTTGTTGTAATTGAACTGTATTCTCTTTGTTTTCATAAGCTGGTAAGCTGCCAATGAAATCGGCGTTCCCACTAGGGGCCACCCTCAAACGATGACTACGCAAATGATTAATTTGTAGATAAAAACATCGCAGCATCTAGAAATATTCTATCAAAAAGCAGGTTTTTCTTTATTTGATGCTTTGAACTGATGTATTTTTTGCAGCTTCTAATCCTATGCTTCCTTGTGAATAATAATTACTTTATTGTTATTCATTATGTGTCCTTACAGTTTTCACAGCCGCAAGTATGGGGACAAGTTTGCCGAGACGTTGTCGTCTGTTTTGCCTAAATTCACATCCCTGAGAAGACTAGAGTATGTTTTATATTGTTACTTTATTCCTGCGAGAAATATATTAAAGGTAATCGTCTCTTAACCACAATTATTACCTGTTTGATGTTTGTGTTTACAAGGTTTTCTGGTGCCAGTCTGACTGCTACTGGAGCAGCTAGTTTGGCCACTGGTCTTCAGGAGTGTCCACACATCACTGAACTCAAGTATATCTTCTGTTGTTCAATATAGTGCACAATTAGCTTACTGCTAGATTAACCAGATGCTTTTAATAATGCTGAGCTTGAAGTTTATGCAAATTTTTCTTCTGTGGTTTTTTCAGCTTAAGTGACAACAATTTGAAGGATGAAGGAATCAGTCACATCGCTGAGATTTTTACCAAACTACCAAACCTTTCGAATGTAGTGTAAGTTCTCACACGTCTCATGCAAAGACTCTTCTGCACTTGATAATACAGAAGACTTTGTATGGTGATCACATGTGTGTGTGTCTTTTGTAGGCTGGGACGAAACAGCACAACCCTGAATGCAGTGGACTGTCTTATTAAGACAATGTCTTCATGTTTGAACATCCAACATGTTCACGCAGAGTATGGCCACGCACACATGCACACAAAGTGGCAGTTAAGACACAGGCATTGTTGTTTAAATTAAATCTACGCGATCTCATTTTCAAAAAAAATAAAAAAAATACACACACTTTAACTTGTTTTTGTTAGTAATGCTCACTGAACTGTGAATATTTTCTCAGTCAAAGATTTGAGATTCCTGACATTCAAAGTAGATAATTGCTATTGATAAAGTAATAATGACCAGGCATGATAACATAAGTGTGTCATAAATGTGTACTCCAGTCCAGATTATTTTTCTTTGCAGGGGGATCAAAGACTTGACAGTAACTTTCTTCCAAAAGTCAGATACGAACAGGTGACGTTTATGCTTACAAACCAAATAAAGCAATAAAATGAACATAGTCAAATTCTGATACTATTATATTTTCCTCTTTACAGCCATAAATCTATACTTGACCCAACAATCAGGTAAGATATGAAACAAATAAGTCGGTTTACCGTAACTGCCTTACCAAAGAGCTTTGCCAGTTTCCTTGACGAACTTTGCTCCTTTGTTGATCTTAAATGGCTTTCAGCAAAATGTGCATTTACCCTGACCTTCGTTTTGGAATCAATAGATCTTGAAAGGAAGTTTATGTGCAGATTGATTTAAATGTGACTCCCTTCCCTCCCGTGGTATCATTCATCATTTTTCTCCAGCTTGCTGAACCAGAATTGGAGCAAGTCTGAGATGCAGAAACTTGCTGAATCCTTGGCTCGATGCCCCGCCCTGTCTGTCCTAGAGTAAGATATCATAAGTACACGTCTTCATAATTAGAAAACCTATTCAGAGCATGTAACACAGAGAAAATCAGTAATGAATAGAAAAGCAACAATGCACCAGTTGCTGACTTACTGTTTGCCCTCTGTTATGGGTTAAAGTAATTGAACAATCTGCAAACTACACTGTCTGCATATTTCATTGGTACATCAAAGCTAATCAAAGGCCAGTGAATGTGTGGGACTGTTTAACTGTATGTCTTTGCACTGTAGTCTGTCTGGAGGCCAGTGGGATGAAGACATTTTAAGGACACTGACTGAGTTTTTGCCAAAGTTCACCATCACTGAAAAGATCATGTAAGCTCTTTTCACCATCACAATGAAATGTTGGTGTTGTGTTTGCTGTGCACTTTGTTATACCTAAGCCCAGCAGCATTTAGTTGATGTTTTACAATCTTTTCTCAGCATTAATGACAGCTGCTCTTCAGTGGAGGGTTTGGTGTTTCTGACTGCTCTACTGTCTGATTATCCTCCTGTGATGGAGCTTCATATCAGGTGCAAACACACATTTAAACTTAGCAACCATAGTTGCAGGCACTTTTAGACATACTGTACCAAGAAATGCAAAATTACATTTATGTTAGGGTTATTGGTGTCATCTCTGCTATATATGTGAATGTTTCTTTATGTTGCAGATTACAGGTTCCTGTTAAGGTGTCTATTGTGTTCGCTAGAGGAAGAGAAAAACCTACAAATGGAATATCCAAATCTCTCCGGTATGTTAATGCCACCGTGTCACGCTTACAACAACGATCAAACAGTATATTTGATGTTGCACATAAAGCGGGGTAGGACTTGGAATAAGTAAAGCTATAATTTTAAACTGGTAACCAACAGACCATCAGTTACCAAGCAAAAAGTTTGAATGTTTTAATTGTTAAAATGGGTTGTTCACATATATTGTTCATCCAATAATGATAATCATTCAGCTTTTGTCCCTGTCAGTCTCAACTACTGCAATCTGCATCCTGCTGATCTGGAAAGTGTGTTGAGTTGTCTGGGAGCCTCTTCTGATCTCACTATGCTGGAGTAAGATAAGCAAGAATCATGAAAGTCCACACACCATTTACCAAGGACCATTTCTAATTAGTGAAATACAATTTTGGGAGCCGTATGAATACAACTGTCTACAGTTCCAAAGATGATAGTGTAAAGAAAGGAAAGATATTTACAAAGTGTGTCAGGCAATTTAAAAAAACTTTCTACTACACATTTGTGTTAAAAACTGATGTCTTGGACATTATTCTCAAATGACAGTTTATGCTCAGTTTATGTAGTAGTTTACAGCTACCTCTTAACTGATACATCATCATGGTTTTTGCTTACAGAAGGTGACAGCCTACAGGTGACCTTTAGATAGCTTCTACAGTGCTCAACAAATTTATTAGCCCACCTGTCACGCACACATATTTAATATTTAACACCCATATTTTAGCGATTTAATCACCGAAGCACATTTTTCAGTTCACGAATGCAATAAATAACTGTAAATAACTGTAATTTGTAGTATTAATACAAAGATCTCAACAAATGTATCACCTTTAGAGGAAAAAGACAGGAAAAGGAGGAAAAAGAGACCACTGTTAACAGTCGCTGTGTCTGCACGACTGATACTGATATACTGATAAACTTATTTTTGTTGTGTTCGAATGTTGTGCAGAGTTGTAATGCATCTTTTTAACCTTTCTTTTCAGTTTGTCCAGTAACTGTTTAGGCAACAAAGGTCTGAAGAAATTGTTGGATGTCCTGCCTCGTCTTAGCAAGATCCAGGAAATTAAGTAAGCTCACACGCATCCGTTTATTTTCTTTAAGCGAGGCTGGAGCCTGTCATAGGGTGTGTGGCATGGGGGGGGGTAGATATTTGGACAGGCTGCTAGTCTGTCACAACGCTCACTCACAACTATTATAACTAATAATTAATTAACAGTTGTACCTCTTTTAAAGCTTGTGATATTTATAGCTAAAGATACCAACAACTATACTGTAAGTGACCCTGGTGGCAGAATTTCCCTCCATGGCCTTTTTAGTAATTTGCGCGTATTTCAATAGAAAGATGACTCTTTGTTTTTTGCATTGACATATACAAAGTAAGCAGGCAAATGGTACGCTATTTTCTCACCAAACAGGTTCCAAACAGCCTGTGTTGATGCTGGCAGCCAGTTCATTTTCCCCGGAGCATTGTTCTATTTAAATCCCTTTTAAAACCCCAACTTCCTTTGTACTCATTGCTTTTGTTTTTTCAGTGCCAGTAACAATGACATCAACATGGAAGGGGTGGTAATGTCGGCTGGTGCTCTATGCTCACATAACACCTTAACAGAAATTCACATCAGGTAATCTTTGTTTTACATTGTAGCTATTTAATAATACCAACTGTTGCATTTGTAAAATTCTGTTCAATAGCTGCTCCACCCAACCATTTGTGCCACTTATACAGGTCTGGGTTTAAAAAAATCTTATCAGTTTAAAAATGCTATAAAATACATAAAATACTATATGTCATATACAGTGACGAGAATAACGGCGTTAAAATAAACGGCGTTACTAACGTTGTTACTTTTTTCATTAACGGGTAATCTAACTAATTACTTTTACTATCGTTACAACGCTGTTACCGTTACTGAGAAGTTACTATTTTTCAACACACAGACAGTTGAAGCTGTCTTTATTGTGCTGTTGATTGGCTGAGGAAAAGTAAAGTAGTCATGGTAAACCAACCAGAGATTTGGGCGGGTGTTCACATACAAACAGATATACACAGTGATGAGACGAAGTCTAATTCAAAGGTAGCATTTTTAAGTGGAAGTATGGAATTTTTTTTCTTAAAGAGATAAAGGTTTAAAGCATCATTTAAAACAGAGGCGAGGTTTAAAGCATCTAATGTGTTTTATTGTAGTATTTATTGCAAATTGAAAAAAAATTGTTCTATCTACAGTTTATCTGATTGGTGTTTTATTTCATATTATCACAGAGTAACATTCAAATAGTTTAGATTAGTGTACTCAGTGTTTCCTAATAGTTCCTTCTGTTAAGTGCCCATTTATTTCAATTGTATTTTCAGTTTTATAACAAACAGTTGAATATATATTTTCTTATAGTCAAGTATGTTAAGTAATTTATATTTTAGTATTTTAGTAAGTTCCATTAAGAGGGGATTCTTTTACCTATTTAATTTTTTTTTAAAGTAACGCAATAGTTACTTTTCCTACTAATTAGTTACTTTTATTATTTTGTAACTCAGTTACTTTGTTGTAGAAGTAACTAGTAACTGTAACTAATTACTTTTTCAAAGTAACTTGCCCAACACTGGTCATATAGCTTTACAGTAATCAGTCAGGGAGGCAATGGTCTGGTTATCTGTAACTGGCTGTTGGTGCTCTGTTGGTTTTACAGTGGTGGAGGCAAAGAGGAAGTCAATCTAAAGTTCTGCCCGGACAAAAGGTAGAAAACCTGCATCTATGCAAAAGTTCACACATTCTGATTCTCGCTGTCTCCATTTGAATTTTCCTTTTAATAATCTAACTCGCTACTGTATTTCTTTTTCAGTGATGACAAGCAGCAGCTAAAGATGTTCCGGTACAGTAAGCAAATAAAGACATGCAGAAAATTCAAATCTGACCTCTGACTGTGAATACTAAAGATTTTTTTTTTTTTCTAGAGTAAAGGACAGCAGCATCCAACCATCTGATATGACGAAAGTATGTAGAAAATTGGCCCAGAGTCGCTTCCTTTGGGAGTTAGAGTAAGCTTTATTATTCTATATCTGCAAATTATTCACCAGTATTTAAAGTGGTGACTGAACACATTCATGTTCATCCATGTTCATCCGTGTTCTGTCAGGTTATCTCAGTGTTCGCTTACCGACAAAGCCATTGAGAGTCTTCTCAAAGTGTTGCCAAAGATGACGTCACTGCAGAGACTCAAGTAAGACATACACATTCATGCAAGTATCAATAATAACACTGGATTACAGCCTGCAATAGACAGTCAAATTATTCTGGATTTCAAATGTTAATTTTTTCTAATAACAGTGTGCCAGGGCAGTAAGTACCAAACATGTAGGCAGTAGGGAAAAAAGACACCCTACTGAGATTACTGAGCACAAAATTTGGATACTTGGGAGGTGATTTACAGTATGGTTATTTTTAACTAATGGTTAAACTTTTTAACTATGCTATTACTATCACAGGGTATATGTTATGTCCATAAAACAAGGGGGAAAAATTCATGGACGATCACTATTGTTACCTGTTGTAAGTTATCAAAATTCAGTTTGTGACATCATGTATTACCTTGTAGTTAATAGGAGAGAATCCTGTTACAGATAAAAAACAAAACAATGCAAATTTATAATTAAACACTGCAAATAGTTAACAATAACTTTGAAATGCCTTCAGGTGTAATTGTTGGTCCTTTTTATTGAGTCTGTATATTAATTATTTATATTAATTCATTTTCTGTCTTATTTTTTATGTTGAAGTATTTGTGAAATTTGCCAGATGTACGCCAGCTGTGGTCAAAAACCTACATATAGCCATCATGAACATGAATCTTGTGTACTGTATCTTTAATCTTTAATGACTTTAAGAACAAAAAAAATTTCATTTGCAGATATTTTTAGTTGTGTATAAAAAAACCTTATGATCTGGCCACACCTCCTCTTAACGACTTCATTAAACAAACATATTTTTACATGCCTTTGTGCATTTGGTGTCTTTATTACTCATGAATGCCTTCAACCTACCAGAGACTACACATGAAGTTTAGCCTGTATGGCTTAATCTGGCTAAACAAAGTGTGGTTATTGTATGTTTGGAATTATTTTCAGACTGTGTAAGATACTAAGAACCGAATCAGATGAAATATACTATATTCATACGAGAATCTGTTGCATCAATTATTAAACCAAGCAAGTGGAACTGACAGTTCTCTGATTGATAATAATTTATCTGGTGTATTGTTGCATTTACAATTTAGGTTTAGGATGAATGTTTTTTTTTTAACAATAGCTGCTGTGAATTAATTTAATAAGATATGAATTAACTCTAATTAACTCTTTATTCTCTATTCCTCCCAAGTGTCAGTCAGAGCATCACATCTGCAGCCGATGCACTCAAGCTGCTCAGCTGTTTGGCTGACAGTCAGCGAGTGACATCAGTGGAGCTCAGGTACAGTGGATACTTTTGTGCCACTCACCACAACACAGCATGCCATATTTGAGTGTTCGTGTGATGCTCCTTTTCCTACCACACTTTTTAGTTGTAGCTGCGATTACTGTAAGTCTCTAACTGATCTGCTTTGGTTAATTGCTGCTTTGATCTCTTCTTCAGCCCTCAGAGGGACTCCTTCATCAATTTTGATGCGGTGAAAGCGGAACAAGTGAGCTGCAGGTCTGTGATCCGCAACATTTTCACTGCTTTTATTTTATTTTTGGAAAGAAAAAAAAACAACCTTTAACAACCTTTGTAGGTGTTTTCAGACCGCTCACTTGGTCAATAATAATGTGTAAGAATAATAATGTGACCACACTATAACTAGTAATTAATGAACTTCATGTGCTATTTTTTCGTTCCCTGATTGTGTGAAACACAGGTTAACTAATTTTTGCCTGAAGGGTGACCAGTTGAAGAAACTTCTTGAGATCCTGCAGCAGGGTCCCCAGCTTTCAGATCTTGAGTATGAGCCACACAAACATTTATACACACAATCTTAGAATCAGAACCACATACCCATTTAGCCGTGGATAATCCAGCACTTTCTTCCTGCGCTTTTATCCAGTGAGGATGCTCATCTCTGCTTTCCTTTCATCACAGTTTGTCAAGTAACCAGCTGGAAGATGAAGACGTGAGCTCTTTTGTGCATTCCCTACAAAGGCTAAAAATCAGCACTTACGTCAAGTAAGACTTTAAACATGTTAAGTTTTAGATTAAATATAGACTAAAAAAAACTTAAATGTACACTCACCACTGACTTTATTAGACAACCTGTTCAATGCTTGTTAACACAAATATCGAATCAGCCAATGACATGACAGCAACGTGTATTTAGGCATGTATATGAGGTCAAGACGACCCACTGCAGTTCAAAGTGAACATCTGAATGGGGAAAAAAAAGGTGATTTAAGTGATTCTGAACATGCTGAGCTGGTCTGATCAGCACAGAAACTGCAAATGTACCTAATAAAGTGTCCACTGAATGTATAATGAAATCACCCTCAGGTAGACCTAGAGTACGAAGCTCCAATATTTCGAAATTATGTGTATCGTAGTTAATGAGTAAAATATACACTAATATACACTTTTCTTTAATGAATCTACATGTACAGTCTCAGTAACAACAGACTGACCCAGCAGGGGCTGCTGGATGTGGCCAGCACACTGTGTACCTGTGCTAATGTCTCTGCTGTGGAAGTCAGGTAAGTCTGCACATAGGAAAGAAGTTAATGGAATTCTTTAAATAACCTATAATGAAATCTTTGTCCATGTGTCTCTCTTTGTCCATGGACTCTACTTTCTGATGTCTGCTGGTAGCTTGGGAGAAGAAGAGCGCTGCCTCATCTGGTTCAGACAAAGTGAAACTTGTGAAAAAACTCTGAGGTAGGAGTTCCATCCAAAATTTCAAAACACTGATTTCTGATTCTGACATGGCACACGCATTACCACCGAGTCCCTTTGATGAGGTGAGCACAGCGACCTGAGTACAAACACATAGAATTCACACCTACAGCAAAATAACAGTAAAAATTTTAAATATTCTCATTTCACATAAGATAAAATAAATAATAATAATGAGCTGATGACAAAACTCATCAAACTTTATAATAGCACTAAGTAGTCAAAGTCACCTCGAAGCAACTGATTGGGGAACTAAAGGTAAATGATGCCTTTAAAAAGCAGGGGAAGGCGTCCAGCTTTCACTCTGACACCGACAGAAAATGTTTAGAGTGTTAAAATGTCGAGAGCAGACGTGGGACGAACTGATGCAGAGCTGCAGCGCTCCACGCACCATTCGTGTGCAGACAGAAAAGATCGAAAGGAAACTTACATGTGGTCTGATTGTATAAGTCAACAGCTGATGTATTCAAAGTTACAAAGCATCAGTGCGAGAGAAAAGAAACTGACTCTCTGCTTTGAGTTTGCAATGTTTCCTGTGTGAGCAGCACAGGAAACAGTACACAGATATGCACAGATACGTGAACTCTACATACGTCTGAAGGTTCCACCGTGAAGTGAATCAGCAAAGACGAAGGCTGCAAACTTGTGAACCCAGCTTGCACACTGTGGGCTACAAGGAACTGAGTTTGCATGTCAGAAATAGAGCTGAGCATAGTAGTAAACCTTTGAATGTGGATGTAAATCTTCGAAGACATAATTCATTTCCGGTGTCTGATCGATGTATTTCGCTGCTCTGAAAGTACCTAACAGTACTCTAACAGAAACAAGCGTTCAGCGTTTAACTTTCACTACATAACACTATTACACTGTGATTTGGGGGCTAGTAGAGGTCAAGGCAACATTCAATTCTTCTTTGTAGTGTGCTAATGCTTTTTAAACATTTTAGTTCATTTTGGATTTGGCACTCACTTTGCAGAAATCCACATTTCTTTTTTGTGTTTTTCCTTCTTTGCTTTCTTTCTCCACCAGCGTCAGGGAAGGTAGTTTGAAGCATGAACATCTGATCAGATTAGCAGAGATCGTGTCCAGTTGTCCCCGTCTGGCCAAAGTGGAGTAAGTATCCCTGCATCTTAAGACTAATTTATGGGTTTCATCCGATAAAAATAATGGCTTCTTTGTAACTAATAATTACACTTAATAAAATGACTACTTAAAAATATGGAAAGACCACAACAGGCCATATTTCAAATTTGAGCTAACAGCAAGGAATTGATTAGAAATGCATCTGTTATTTATTAAAAGTCTCTTTATGCTAAGAATCTCAGCCTATTCTGTGTTTAACATTTCCTTTCTGGCCTCCATTATCTAACCATGATCAGGAGGTACATAGTGATATGTCTGTGGTCGATCTGCAGGTTAAACCACAGCTTACCGGAGCAGACTGAAGATTTCGTACAGCTGTTGAGCTTCAGTCAAAGTGGATGTGTTTTCAGGTGAGACAAAATCATCTTTACTGTTATCTTTTCCATCAATTTTTTCAGCTACTGCAGCTTATCAGTCATGGCTGTTTGGTGAACGGATGCTGAAGCGCTGAATGATAGTGAGCTGTATCACACGTGCTTTTCTACTCAGTGTTGAGGAGCGTTGGATCAGCGCTGAGAGAGCTGTCGGATTAATGTGTCGCTGTTTGCAACTCGATAGCAATATTCAAACTGTCAGGTAAGATATGCATATAGATGCAAATGAACACACATGTCATGAGACGCTCCTTTTAGACAAATCAAACATGTTGTAGCATTGACAAACATACTGTGTATCTTTAGTTGGGCAAAGCTGTGAACTACATTTATTTTCCAGGATTCACCAAAACACACTCCACCTGATCAAGTCCACTGAAATGACGACAGATAGGTAATGACTATTGTATAAAAAGACAGTTATTTTGAATTTCATGTTTCTGATTCAGATTTGTGATTTGTGTCTTTTGCTTGTTTGTTTGCAGTGATCAATCTGGAAATGCAGCTCAATCGAGGGCCATAAAGAAAATAGGGTACTTTTTAATTTTATACGTTTTATTTTACTTTTTGATGATACCTGCAAGGAATACGCCCCCTCTCACTGTTATAATGCTCAGCGCAGACACTATATATTTAGCTTTGCCTTGCAGGCAAAAAGAAAAAGCCTGCAGTTGTAAAGGTTGCTCTGTTTTTCTAGTAAAATGTATTAATTTACACCACACTCTGCTCGAATTCCTTTGACACTAAAGACAATACAAAAGAAGAAAATAGCTCCAAACACATTCCTCTTACCTCTCTGTTGTAGCCTCGTGGACTGTGCAGTAAACGGGTATCAGCTTGCATCCATAGGGAGCGTCATCCAGAGTTGTCCATTTCTGACAGAACTGGAGTAAGTAGTCACATTTCAATATTTAACATTAGCATGTACTCTGTAGTACTCAAGGGAAATATATTAGTAAAAAAATATGTTCCCGTTCAGTTTTTCCCACAACAGCCTGGGTGTGGAGGGAGCTGAGTTTCTCTGTTCTGTTCTTCCCCGCTTGCCCAGTCTCACTTCACTCAGGTCAGAAGCTTTTCACATTTGACCAACATGTCTTTTAAAGATCTACTATGACAACTGTTTTCTTTTGTCATCCACAGCATTGCTTCCAAAGAGAGTGACGCGACTGTGCTCGAGAGCTTGGCACAGGTCTTCCTGCAGTCTAACACCATACAGCGCTTAAAGTGAGGAACACATTTTAGAACTTCTCTGAAGCATTTTTATAACATTCATTTTTATTTCCCTCATTGATTTATTGATTTAGCACCATTCATCCAGTAGACATTACAAATACCTACATGGGCAGTGCTCCATTCAGGATGGCTGGGAAATTAGAGCATTCATAAAAAATAAAAAAATTAAAAATAAAACTAATAATAATAATAATATTATTAATTATAAAGCAGCTGTGGATAGCATGATTCCAAAACCTTGAAAAGTTGCCCTTATCTCAGATTTATCATAACTGCTGTTAGGATTTTATAATGTTCCCAATTTATAACATTTTCCTCTATTTTCCTTTGCTCGGTCACCATCACGACGGCTAAAGACTCCTCCACAGCGCTGTGCAAAAGTAATGAGCCACCCATTATTTCTTAGTAATACGTTTCCAGCAAACCACATTTTCTTGTACCTGAACGTTTTCACAGGAATGTTTTTAATTCAGCCATTGGATCATTCAAACGTAGAAAAGACACTCAAGGTGAACCAGTGCTGTGCCTACACATCAAAGATAACTTTGATGTGCTAGTAATGAACCATTTTCATTACTAGCAGCCTGGAGCATAATTTGTTCTCGTTTTTTTAGTTGATAAATGTCAAAGATAGCACAGTTTGAAAAGTATAAAACAGTATTTTTTCACCAACAAGGTTGTTCCCAAAGAGCTTTATGGAATATGTATTTAACAAGTGTAGTGAACACGTGGAGGAAGAAGTGGCAGGCCCATAAGAAAAAATCCAGATATATAAGCCATTCTTTAGGAAGGCCCAGAATAAAGGCCCAGTATGATACCTTTCCCTTCACACTCCCTGGTGAACTGTTTTCATGATCTTCTGTGGACTGGTGCATCCACTGTAGGGGGGGGGTCACTGCTCAAAGTAATGCATTACACATTGCTTGTTACCTTTTTTTAAAAGTAATGCAGTAAATTACTTAATTACTCACCAAAGGGAGTAATTTGTTACAATACCTGTTACATTACTTTCACGTTACTCCGTAAAATGACCTGAATGCATTGCCACATAATTAACAGTTAACAATATAAACCTTAGGCTGCAGTTGTGCACACCAACATAAATCCCTATCCTAAAGAAGAGACACACATACAATCTTCCTTTTAGTTTTTGTGGGTGATCACAAAACTGACAACACAAAGACGAACCAAAGAGAGTTTAAAGTGATCGCAACAGTGATTCAACTGTAGAATAGTTTACAAGTAGAAATGTTGACTACAATGCTACAAGCCTCATCACTGCATTTGTTACCTGAAGTTTGGGGTCAGGCCGCTGGGCTGAGGTTGGCGAACACTCAGCTTTAACATCACTCGTGGTTCTTGGCTGCTGTCTTTGCAAATGCTTGCAAAGAGATGAACTTATGGAAGCAAGTAATGTGATGTCCACTATTTTCCTCCTCCTGGCACACAAAGTGAAATCAGCCGATTGTAGCACGAGTACAGGAAAAATAAAAGTTTATTAGATGTTTTTTGTTAGTTTTTTTCCTTTTTGGTCTGTCTGGCCTGCTGAGCCTTTGTAACGCAAGTAACAACGCTGTCATGGCGGGACACGCCGCTGTTTTTATAAAACGGACCCAAAACGCAGACACGGGAGGAGACGGTACTGAAATTTAAACAAAAGCGAGCCTTTATTTTGGCGGGGGCTAAACTAAAAGCTAAGCTGGAAACACTAGAAACGACTATGACGACTATAAACATGATTTTGCAAGGGGGCGTGAAAGAAACTATGGAACGCAAACATGAATTAGAAACATGGATGTGCCCTGAACATAGACATAGAAACACAAGACTTTCAAAATAAAACAGGGAACATGGAAAGACGTAGACGTGACAACACAAACTAGACAACGTGAAAACACGCAGACAAGAAATACATGACATACTGACACAGAAGACAAGAACAGACCCACAAAAGGGGACATAGACTAAAACCTAAGCTAGAATAAACTCAGCTAAATCCTAACATATATTCAATATAACATAAGAAAATACAAAACAAACTCAAAACTGCTGCGTCACAGACCCAGCCCCTGACAAACGCAAGTAAATGTAATGCAATTACTAATTTTACTAATATAGTAGTACTATATTACTGAAAAATGTAATGTGATTACAGTAAGAGTTACTTCAGAATGTGTTACGCCGAGCACTGGGTGGCTCTGACCGCCCTCTGTTTCTTCCAGTGTATCGGGTCATTACGTGAGTGAGACGGCAGCTCAGATTATGGCCAAGTTTTTGCCCTGTCTACGATCACTCAAGTAAGTATTTATGATATATAAGATAGTATCTGAGCGTGAATGCACTTCTGTACATGAGTATGTGAAAAATAACGTCTAGAATATGAACTTATATTTAGGCTGGTGTCAAATGTTGCACACGGTGAATGAACATTTGTTCACATTTGTCTGCTGTAGTGTTTCCCACTGTGTTTTGTCTGGAGGACAGCAGCTCATTGAAGCGCTGGGACAGTGTGTTGTTCTTGAAGACCTTTGGTAAGGCACGCACACACACACGCACACATACAGTACACACAACAATACAGCTGTTTTTTCTGTTGGAGCTTTAACCCTATTGTTTTAGCCTAAATAAATGTGTGTTCATAAATGTCTGTTTTTTCCGTGCTTTCTGTGCACCCTAAGTTTGGATTCTGTGCCACTGAGTGAGGAGAGCAGGATGTGTCTGGCACGAGCTCTAAGCAGTATCACCTCCATACGCCGTCTCAGGTAAGAAACTCCGCTTCTTTGCAGTAGTCATAATCCAAAAGCGAAGCTAAATCTTCAGGATGGTCTTCGGGATTTATTGAACACAGATCAAAACTCTTCCAGGCAGACGTCTATGCTGTTTCCACCACAGCACACTTCACTCTGCACTTACACTATAATGCACAAGCTCATAATGTCAAAGCTGCCCCTTTGCTTTTCACACTGCAGCCACTGTTGGTGTTGTTTGTCATACCAGCGTGTCATCAGGCTCTTATGAACCTCATAATTAATTAGTAGGATCTGATCCTACTAATCCCCCCCACCAGGGGACACATTTATCCCTCATCGTTCTGGGCTCTCTCATAGTGCTAAGCTGTAAAATGTAGCTAGCTGGCAAGGTGCCAAGTCAGCAAATGTCATAGCTTTTTATACAGCATAAAAATACAGATCATATTTCCTTGGCTATAAATCCTCATTGAAATACATATCTACCTAACATAAGTAAAACATTTTGTGTACCAGGCTGAATGAGATTGTCACAGCAATGGATCCGTCAGAATCTAAGAGCATTCTGGATCTCCTGGCTGCCACAAAGGGACACGAACATTTAGAGGAGATCGAGTGAGTCTTTCATTCATACCTAGTGTTCGCTGCACATTACCATTCACCTTCTGTCAACTATTTATAAGCAGCTTGGCTTTGAGAATGTTGGATTTGCTCTTTCTCAGGTTGGAGGGCTGGAGGATGGCTTGCAGAGGAATAGAAGAGCTGAACAGGGTCATTCCGACCTGGAAAGAGCTCAGGAAGATCCGGTATGTACACAGGGGATGGAAAAGATGGAAAGTTTGTATTTTACTTATCTCCACAACACTCTAGCTGCATTTCCAACATGTTTCCTCCAGGATATGTTCACCTTCACCCCAAGAGAAAGAGTAATGTTTTTATTAATGCTTTAAAAGACTTTATGTTTACGTCACATGACCAATGTTCTGTAGATTACGCTCGTGCTCAGTGCCATTTATCCTGTCATATACAACATGATGAGTGAGAAGACGTTTGCAGGTTCTTCCTTCCCAGTGTGTTTGACTGACAGCCACAAAATGTCAACATGCTCAGGAGGTTTTTCATATTACAGGCCTTTATGCTTTTATGCTTATTTTTTAAATGAGAATGGTCTTTTAATGCTTATAGTTCATATTTACATATCCAGCTCCGGTATGAACCCCTGAAGTTTTAATTTAAATGTGCACAAGTTAAACTCTTTGGCTTGAATGAAAGCTTCACAAAATTTGACGAAGAAATTTGCAACTTAGCGGCCTCCGCTGGGCTATCACTGTCCCTACTTTCTTCCACTTTTATTTTTAGATCCTAATGAATAATGATGGTGACAGGCAGTAAACCTATGCGCATCAAGTAAACGGAAGGATCTCTGAATCTGAGATTACATAGCCAGAGACAGGCCCAGATTAAATTCAATCCAAAATTCTCCCAGTAACTAATGCAATCGACACCATATGTCACGGTCTGTGGGGTGTGTGTGGAGGACTCAGGCGAGGAGACAAAACTAAACTTGAACACAAGGCGAGCCTTTATTTTGGGGCTGATACTCACAAACATGTAACTAGGCAGAATGAGGGAAAACTGAAACATATACTGGGAACACTAAACTAAGGCAACTATGACTCTAACAATAACTTCGAACTAGGACTTGAACTATGAGAATAGCTAGGATAACTGTGACATGGCGTGGTGGGGTGGGTAACACAGACCTCCACTTCAAGGGAAGTGGAGGCACATGAGGAAACAGCTGACTACAATGAACCTAATGACGCCACAGTGGAAGTGAAACTAAAACAATGAACATGGAACACAAGACCCCTTCAAAGTAAAACAGGCACCATAAATAAGACGCAGACGTGACATGAGCTAGACACCATGAACCACGCAGACATGAGACATGACAGATTAGACACACTAACCGATAATGGAGACTTAACACAAGAGTGAGACACAAGGGGAACCTGATAAACCAGGAACTGTAACTGCAACCTAGGCATGACAGAATTTAAGTAGGTAAGCTGACATGAAACTAGAACACAAATGAATAACAAAATACAAAGAAAGTCAAAACACTGGGTCACACGACCCAGTACCGTGGCACCGTAAAGACAAAAGTACTGGGCCAAATCGTACCACACCTTTGAATTCAGGTGTTTTCAGCCCCACTGCCACAGATGTATCAAATCAAGCACCTAGCCATGCAGTCTGTATTTGCAAACAGTTGTGAAAGAATGAGTCAAGTCAGCCTGTGAAATTTCTTCAGTCCTGGATCAGCTGTGAATGATACTATTGCTAAGTTGAAGTGTTTAGGTAGGTTATGGCACAGTTTCTACCTATAGAGTAGATTTAACTGAGCTGTATCAACCCACTGTAATGTGTAGGGTGTCTAGGATCCATCCATCCAGTCGCTTCCGCTTATCCTTTTCAGGGTCGCGGGGGGCGCTTCCGCCTATCCCAGCTGTCTTGGGGCGAGAGGCGGGGTACACCCTGGACAGGTCGCCAGTCTGTCGCAGGGCTAACACACATAGACAGACAACCATTCGCACTCACAGTCACCCGCATTCACACCTATGGGCAATTTAGTGTTTTCCAATTAACCTATCCCCACAAACTGCATGTCTTTGGACTGTGGGAGGAAGCCAGAGTACAAAGACATGAACCCACGCAAACACGGGGAGAACATGCAAACTCCACACAGAAAGACCCCAGCCTGATGGTGGAATTGAACTCAGGACCTTCTTGCTGTGAGGCAACAGTGCTAACCACCGTGCCACCGTGCTGCCCACGAGTGAATTATTTAAAGAAAAAGAAGAATACAAAAAGAAAAGAAATAAAGAAACACATTCACAACATCTACCAAGTAGGGGTATGTTATCATTGTCAAAGTCTACAATCAAGTGATGTCCTCATGAATGTAAATATAGAGGGTTTGACAGCAAGGTGCAAACCACTGGTTGCACACAAGAACAGGAAGGCCAGATTAGAAAGCCGGAGATGATGTAAAAGAGCCTTTTCATTTTTTTTCCATTTCATTTTCCTCTGTATTTGTCATGTAATAGAAACATTAATCACCCGAAACATAAAATGCATTGTACCAGATTTAGCTGCTGACTAATTTTTATCCACAGTTCCTGGGCAGGTCAAATAACAGTTAGAAATACATAAAAAGACATCATCAACAAACAAATTATACTAATACAAATGCAGGTAACAAGACAATTTATCAGGCCAAACACCCCAGCTAAAATTATTTTAAAACCA
>VOQK01030960.1:0-11085 GCA_015052645.1 Benitochromis conjunctus
CTGTCCTAATGCACAAAATACTGACTTTGTCAGCTTCCTTTTATCATTGTTACTGTGTATGATTATTATTCCATGTCTAACTTACTATATGTATACTATGTGTAGCTGTATATCTTCCATGTTAGAGGAACATGTAGGTTTACAGGCTTCTTTACTGAAAAGGTCTCTTTCCTCCTCTGTCCCTCTCAGCTGGAGTGCCAGGCGAGCTGCTCTGCAGCGACCCAGAGATGAGGAGTGTGACAACAAAGAGGTGGAGGACAAGGAGGGTTTAATGCACACACACACACACACACACACATACAGCAGTGTGTGGTAGTTATGGTCTCGACAGCTTTAGCACCCCCATATTGTAAACAGAGGGGTGGTGACCGCCTCCCTGTGCTTGTTAACATCATCTCCGTCATTCAGCAGACGCGGCACTGTCAGCACCTCGCTGTGCCCCGACACAATCAACATTAACTATGACACACACATACTTGCACAGACACACTGACTATGTACGTTGATACAACAATGCATTCAAATTTACACACACACACACACACTCTCTCCCAGCAGCAAATTTGTCCACGTATACTGTGATAAATTTGCACACAAATATTCACACACACAGCCACACGCACACACAACTGCATATCTTGGCAGACCCCATGCAATCAGCATTATCCATGTGAGCTCCTTAATGGGCACCTCGTAAAACACACGACAGCTCTGCTACCAAGAACATCCACAGGAGAGACAAACTACCTGTGCTGGCACACACACACACATGCAGCACAATTGTGTGCATATCTCTGTGTGTTTTGTCTATCATTAGTGTATTGTAGTTACACTACTACATTGTTAACCGAATTTAAAACCTTTTGCTGGCCATTTGTTCTTCTCATCTTATCTCTTTTCATTCTGTGAAATGCACTTGACAGGAGTAGCATCAGTGGCAGTGACAGTGTTGCCATTGTTCCCAAATCTCAGCAATAATTTTGGAGAGAAGTTGTTGGTACTTAGATTATTTTTTAGATTATTTTCATTGTGACAGGGCAGGCGTTATGAAGGATCTTTTATTTTATAATCAAAATAGAAAGTCGTGTTTTCATGGCTCTGCTGTGGTAAAATAATCATTATCAACTAGTAAAAAGCACACTTTTAAAATGTGTTGTGACATTCACTTTCCCATAGACTAAAATTAAAAGGCGCAAAAAGGACAGAAAGTCAGCACCAGTGATGTACTTCAAGGCTCAGCTGAGCTGAAGATGCTATCAGGTAAAACTGGTCCAGCACCACCTGGTGTGTGTATGCTTGTGTGCATAGGAAACTATGATTACTGTGACATCAGAAGGGAGCGTGCCACCCATGTCAGATATGTTGCCCTTTTTGGTAACGGCTCCAGAGGCCAAAAAGGCTAACTGCCGTCACTGCCCCCACCTTTGTCACCCACAACCGCACATAGCCTCAATCCCATTGTCCAATGCACACTCACACACTGGGGCATGCTCAGGGCTGGCTGCATCCCTCCCAGTGATGGTCATTCTGTCTCCAGCCAGCTAACAGCGACGCTTTTGCCGCAGCTCAGAGTGCATTTGACCTTTATCCTTCCAGCCCTAATCAGATTGTGTCCCTCTTTATGAAATCAGACGCTAAAGGTCAGCAGGCTGTTTAACATGGGATGGAGGCCCAGAGCTATGGAATTTGCCTTGGCAGTAAATTACCTTTATTATGTTTGGTCCGTGTGATTCTATACCCTCCCAAAGGCCGTAGGGCTGTGGATGTGATGATACATGGAGATGAGTTACATGGCTGCAGTTTTCATCAAAACCCCAAAGGAAGGCTTCACAACAAAACCCAAGCGTGAGTGTAGCATGGTGATACACAGTTGCTTATGACACACTAATCTAAACACACTTAAATATATTATTTTACTAATAATAATCAACAATATACCGACATTTTAGTATTGTAAATGTAGCTTCTTATTATATGACATCACACCAGCAAAACTGCAAAGATGGAAACTTCCAACAGAGATCGCTTTGGACCATACACTCTATAGAAGATAGGTGTAGCCATCTCCGGTTTTTAGACTACTGTTGTTAACCCAATAATTCCCTGTTTTATCATTCATTTATTTTAAACAGGAATATTGGGGGGTTTTTTGTTTTGTATGTTGGAACACCCTACTCTATTAACTAAGATTTTAAACTAGATTAAGAGCATAAACTCATGAGAGCATAGCTTGCTGTGAATTTAAATCAAGTGAAAAGGAGTTTTCTTTTCTCATAGACTTCTATAGAGTCTTCATTTTGCAACCCAAGGAGTTGCACCCCCCAGTTCTTCATATTACAAAAGTCTATAGGTTAATGATATATCTAATGTTTTAATTGTTGTTTAACAGAGGATAAAATGTCAAAAAGCTGCCAACCTCCATTGGATCTGCTTTATCATATATTAGTAGTTGCTATCCCAAGACTTATTGAAAAAGAATCCCCTATTCACCAAATTTTACATTAAAAAATACTGTTTGATCCAACAATTTCTTCTTTTATCACACTCACATAGAAAGTTAATTGATATAAATGAATGAATGAATCCTGGATCATGGCAGCCACATGTACAGTCTGGGTGGATTTTACCTTTTGTTCTCAAGCATTGCTCCCCAGAGTTTGCAGACTATGTTCTCCAGACAAAGTTATGTGCCACCGACCCTTCCCTCACATCAACTCTGAAACCTCACAGTCATTAGCAGCCGATTGATGAGGAAAATGGGATTAGTCTGGAAACATTTGCAGCTCATCCTGAGAAGGAGCCATTTTTACAATTGGTTTAGGGGGTTATGAATGTGCACATGTTCTGTTTGAAATAGGCAATGTTCATTTTTTATCTGTAATTGTTTCTGTAGGAGGCTTTTAGTGAGAGATGAGTAAAGATTCTATTATAATCCACTATTATAATCTGCTTTCTTTCTTTCTCATACTCTTTTTCTTTAAAATAAAACAGAGCCCAATTCTTTTTTTACTAATTAACAATATAAAACAACAAATATATGAATATACAAGAAAAAAAAGCTTTTTTCCAAATACAATTAAATCAACCATTAAACATAAGGATAATGATTTTTCACATGATAGCTGTTGTCTTTGGTAATCATCACCATCTGGCCTCTTTTATGATCCTCGCTGTGTGTAAAAGGCCTTGAAGAGGTTTCCTCTTTGATGTCTGCACGTATCCGTTTCATCTCCATCATCATTCTGTTAGTGGCCCGGAGTGCAACGAATGTCAACCTGAATATATAAGCCTTATCTGTTCATTCGTGACACAAACACATGCATTCTGTAACACACACATACATATGTCCAGTTTAAGGTAGGTACACTGTCACGTGAGTGATGATCACCAGGTATGAAGGGATGAGGTATAAGGAACTGTCTTGTGTGATGATGGATCAAAGGGTTACATGACAACCAGGCGAGGACTTTCTGCTTGACGGGAACATTTTTCAAATGGACATCACAACATATCAGACATGATGTGTGTGCATGTGAGAGAAACAGATCAGCCCCTAAAATAGACAGAGTCCAGTATCTAGGATGATGTGTTTTCTTCATCTCAGGTCAGTCTGTCTGTCTGTGTCTTCATCACATCTCTCCTTTTGTCTCTAAGTACAAATACACATGTGTGTTTCCCAGCAGATTTGACATGTGAAACTGTCTTTTTGGTAACATTTGAAGGTCCATGTACTTTGCTGGTCAGCTGGACATGTTTTTAACCAGCCACTAATACTGTAAGTTATAAGTAGCCATATGACAGTTTCATTTAATGGGTAAATTGCAAGTAGTTTGATCTCACGTAAGCCCTACAGTATGCATCATTTTCAAAAAGCTGTGATAAACAATCACACTGAACTTTTTGGTTTTCTAGCAGCACGGTGGAACGGTGGTTCCCACTGTTGCCTCACAGCAAGAAGGTCTTGAGTTCAATTCCACCATCAGGTCGGGGTCTTTCTGTGTGGAGTTTGTATGCTCTCCCTGTGTTTGCGTGGGTTCTCCCCGGGTACTCTGGCTTCCTCCCAAAGACATGCAGTTAGTGGGGAGAGTTTAATTGGAAACTCTAAATTGCCCATAGGTGTGAGTGCGAATGGTTGTCTATGTGCTAGCCCTGCGACCTGTCCAGGGTGTACCCTGCCTCTTGCCCTAAGACAGCAGGGATAGGCTCCAGCGCCCCCCGCGGCCCTGAAAAAGGATAAGCGAATGGATGGATGAAGAACAGGGCTAGATTTTGACAATGTAGTCTCATTTTCAGGACTTAGGCATTCTGTGGCTTTGGCCATATATTGGATGTAGCCATGAAGATTTGTCAACCATGAGGCCACCGTTGGTGTCTTGTGTGGGAGCTTTGTTTTAGATATCCCAAAAAGTTGATTCATTTCATCTGGAGGTTGCCTTTTCAGTGGGAGAAATTCATCACTCATTTAAGTGACTTCTTCAATCTCAGCTCACTGCGGGTTTCCTCAACCATATAAACAGTACAGTCGGATAATGATCCAAACAGGTACCATTTCATAATAATGAGCCAAGAGATCAGTTTCATGATCATTGATATGCAAATTGTCTTGACCATTGATCCATAGTTTGTATGGAAGACAGCAACTGGGGAGTGGGGAGTGCAATCACTGTATTGTAAGTCAATAATATTGTTAGGCCCTTTCCTCGATTCAGAGATGGTCATTTCATTTTTGCCTAAATGGACTGCTTGACTCCTCGCACAATCTACCATTACTCCCAGTCCAATATGTCCTCATCACTGAAAGAGTGCCCTTTGCCTTAGGTTTAGGTCACATCTAGGCGTTGACAAGGACCTTTTATCTTTTTTGCAAATCCAATGGACAATCTTAAAACTGAAGAAATTTAAGGCCAAAATACATTTAAGGGAGTTGAGTTGAGGGGTAACATAGTAGAAACTATGCTTGTTTGATGTGATGATGATGATGAATCCTAGCCTTAAGTTTGCTAGGCAAAAATGTCTTTGCTTGGAGTGACAGGAGGTGAAAGCTTCTCATGGTGGCAGAAATTCAAGATGTGATGAGTCACTTATCAAAGACCAAATCATGAAGCCAACATGTGTGTCTACACCATCATCTCCGGTTTCTGCCAATACAGGCTAAAATGCATTCTTACTAAAGGTTTTCCAAAACAGTGTCAGCAGCACTTTCACAGTTGTCAATTTATTATGTCCTTCAATAGGACACAAAATTTTACCCAAGGTTATGTGTGGAAAAAATGAGTACATATGAAACTGGTCACAGGAGGTGATGTCCCTAAAATCTCCTTGTGATTTAGTTAGTAGAAGATTGCCTAGCAAACCGTTCTCTAGACTTGTGCAAATGAGGCCTTAGTATGGGCACAACCTGAAACGATGGCTTCACCAAACCAGTCATCCCTGATAAATTCAATTAATTACAAGATGTTTGTTTTTCTCTCTCAGCACTTCACATATAAGTTCTTGAATGATCAGGCCCCATCTTATCTTAAAAACCTCGTAGGACCATATGAACCCAACAGAGCACTTCAGTTTGAGACTGCTGGCTTACTTGCAGTTCCTAGGATATTTTAAGTAGAATGGGAGGCAGAGCCTTCAACTTTGACGTCCCTCTTCTGTGGAACCAACTCCCATTTTGGATTTGGGAGACAGACAAGCTCTCTACTTTTAAGATTAGGCTTAAAAATGTCGTTTTTGATACAGCTTATAGCTAGGGCTGAATCCAGTGACCCTGAGTCCTCCCTTAGTTATGCAGCAATAGACCTAGATTGCTGGGGGCTTCCCATGATGCACTGAGTGTTTCTTCTTCACTCACCTTTTTCACTCTCCATGTGTTTATACCCACTCTGCATCTTTAGTTATTATTAATCGCTGACTCTCTTCCACAGTGTGTGTTTTGTCCTGTCTTCCCCCCTCACCCCCAACCGCTCTTGGCAGATGGCTGCCCCTCGCTGAGCCTGGTGCTGCTGGAGAAAAAGTTTTTCCTTCCCACTGTCGCCAAAGCACTTGCTCACAGGCGATCATATGATTGTTATGGGTTTTTCTCTGTTTTCTCTGTGCTATTGTAGGGTCTTTACCTTACATTATAAAGCACCTAGAGGTGATTAGATTAAATTGAATTATACTGAATTGAATTGAACATGATCTTGGCTTTGACTAGTCCAGTGATTCACAGGCTGGAGCAGGAACGGCAAATTAGGCAGAAAAAGTTTGGCAAACCACAACAAAACACTCATTAGTCTGTTTCACTCATAAAACCATAATACTCTAACTTGAATTTGAAAAAATCTCATTTACACATTAAGCACTCTACACTTGTTAAGCATGGACTCTGTTATCATTACAAAGTCCACCACTTAAGCCTACAACATAAATACAACTACAGCGGGCTGTACAGTAAAGACACTTGAGTGCATATGCCTTCCATCAAAAATTAATTTGAGTAGCTTTGATAATTACACAAGGGCGTAAAATATTTAACAGCGAGCGGTGGGAGAGCTGTTTAAAAGAGCTAGGACGAACATCAACTTCATCCAGAACAATAATAATTACAAACTGCTGACTGCTCTCGCTCAGACGCCGTGCATCTCACTGTGTCTCACTTATTCAGCTTTGGTTCTCTCGCTCTTTGGTTCTCTGTGGACATGACTCTTTCGGCACCTTTGTATTTGCATCTCCCTCCCGCTCTGCAGCAAAGAGGCGGTGGGTGGGAAAGGGAAGGAGATGATTTAAGGTAATGAGAGGAGTAAAACATCATTAGTGCAAATTAACTTTTGTCAGCTGAGGTGATCTTGGTGGGGGCACTTCTGCCACCGGCGGCAGCTCGGATAATGGCAATTTATGCATTAATGTGTGTT
This sequence comes from Benitochromis conjunctus, assembly GCA_015052645.1. NCBI lineage: Eukaryota > Metazoa > Chordata > Actinopteri > Cichliformes > Cichlidae > Benitochromis > Benitochromis conjunctus. Next base: position 6,888 of record VOQK01030960.1, read on the forward strand.
ACAGTGTGTACGCATGGGTAGGTGTGTGTGGTGACGGCCACCAAGGACGCTTTCAGTCTTAAAGGGCAAGTCCAATCTTTTCAAAGGCCCTTCTCAGACACCCTAAATGTTTTCACGAGAGTTGCTAATTCTCTAAGTATTTTCCACTCTGTTAGTTCCCATTTCTTAATATCAGTATTCCTAAAGGGGCTTTTTTAAGTTTGAATATGTTACCTCCCTTCGTGCTCTTAGCACTAAAATGTCTTGTGAATTATTTATGTTACCTTACAGCACCAGTTACAAGCCAGCTCTAGCATTAGCACATTTTGTGAATATGAATCGTGAGCCGACACAGACTTTTGCCTGCAACTTAAGCCAGCTTTAAGCCAAGTATAAAACAAGCTGTAACCTCTGTGGCTAAAAAGTGAAGCCAAATACTGCAGTTCTTCAATGCCTGCAAAAGCAAACTAATCACCATGGAGTCCCATGTTAAAACGTCCAACCTAAGCCAAAGAAATAAAATGTTTACCGCCTACGTCTCTATGACGTAGGTGGTAAAAGGTGAAAAATCTCCGTGGTGGATTTTTTTTTAAATATCGCATTTATTTAGATTCTGTTTAAAGCTTAAAGTATGAGGTGTGGTCACGAGAGAGATATTAACTGACAACTAATTCCACTACTGCAGTGGTCAGTTAATTTATTCCTGTGTGGTACAGCTTGTCCAAGAAGTTTGTGCCTTAGTTTTAGTAAGTGAAATGTTATGAGTCTGTTATTTAGCACATGTGTGTGCGTGCATTACATCTGTTCAGTTTTTAGATGCAGTTTGCTAACTATGACAGCTGATAGCTTTTTGCTCTTCACTCTTCACTAAATATGATCTGCTGAACATGCTTCTTTTACTCACTCAGTCTGCACAGTATCGTATCAGCATTTTACATTTTTGTATAAGTAACTTTGTCTGGGGAGAAAATACCTAAAATCATTATGCACTTCTGATAGTCAGAATCAGTTGTTGGTATTTGCATTTTCTCTTTCACTGGAAACGTAACAGGTGCATGTTGTTCTGTAATGTCGTTGCTCTCTCTTGCTCTTGGTCTCCCTTACCCTCTCCATCTCTCTGTCTTCCTGGCTTTGGCAGCACAGGGGAGGCTCGGTCATGTTTAATGCATGTGGTTTGTGTTGCACTCAGTGCTGGAGAATGGGCTCCAGTCCATTAATTAGTAACAAACGGCTGTTGGAAACAAGACAGGCCCAGCACAGGTCAACCAGCTCCAAGGTCTGGAAGGATGTGGACACTGATGTCCGCCCTGGGCCATCCACTGTCTGCAGCTGTGCTTCATAGCAACTGCTTAACTGAATAACTTACTCTTAGTGCTAATATTCATTTGCGCATGTTTACACGCAGTGAACGGTTGAAAAGACGATAATCCGCTGTGTGTAAACTGAAAAAAATTCAGTAAAATACCAACTAGGCTGCATTACACGTACACAACATACACATGAAAATGTGTATGGTGAGATGGAGTGATGTGATGAAAATGGCCTCCATCTACATACGAGAGCAGGACTGGGGCGTACCCATTGCTAATAAAATCCTGTGATCAAACTTCTGCTTAAATATGGTTTAAGCTGCTAATGTAGTCATTTTTAAATGTTTTAAACTTTTTCTTGGAGTCTACTTTTTATTTAGGTCTGTGTAAGCTGAGCATATTTGGCTAAATTAACCTCTGATTGGTTCTTCGATTGAGTCAACGCCTCCTTCATTTTTAATGACTTAAATTTTCTAATGGCTCAGGTTAAATCACTGAGCCGCCGTAAATAAAAACTTACTGTTCATGCACGCAAGCACAAGGTTCAAGTTTTTACACCAAGATCAGCGAACATATCTTTACTCTGGGCTACAGAAAGTGTTTCCTTTATTCTCTACAAAGAACGTGGGTTCATTTACCAGTGAGAATAAATTATTTGTAATTATCACCACAGGAGCATCGTGCCGAGAGAGAAAGAGAGGGAGATAAAATCTTGCGTGTTAATCAAGCCATGATGAATTGTCCATGTTCGTACAAACACAGCCTCTTCATGAGTCCCCAGTGCATTCTTCACACACACACGTAACCAGTACAACAGAGTGGGCGGAGAGGACAAAATTAATTCTATGAAGTGAGCTGGCAAAGAGACAGTGTATGTAGATAAGTGGCAGGAGTGTAGACTGTGTGTATGCGCTTCTATGTGTGTGTTTAAATGCAAAGAAAGTATGGGATTAACTGAGCACTGTGAGTGTGTGTGTGTCTGTGTGCGAGTGGGGAGAATGCCAAGCAGAACTGTGGCTGTGGACGACATATTCGGCAATATGTTATGTTCGGTCTGTGACTGTGTGTGTGTCTGAGAGCATAAGGAGGTGTACTATTGTCATCCTGGTCGCGGTGGCAATGACATATCTTAATCTGCTTAGTTAGCGGCCAGGGGTCTTTAGCTAACGGATTATCAGCCAGATTTGAGTAATAGACTCCTCATTTAGCTTTAATGCGTTTTGCATAGAGAGCAACCTTCCCTCATCACTCTTTAAGATGAATCGCCTTCCTGGCTACAAGATTAAGGAAAAAAAAAACTTGTAAAGATATTAGTCTGCCAGCAACTGCATAAATCATAACATTTTGCTCATGCAGGCAAAGTTAAAACTCTTACAAAGCTTTTGTAGTGTACAAGCAATACAGTATGGGAATTTAGGTATTTGCAAACCATAGCGTTATGTCATTATATACTGTCTCAAGTTAAATATAGCAGTAACACTGGTTTTAAACTGTAATCTCTCTTAAGCTCTCACTGACCTTGACCCATACTCCAGGTTAAAATCTCTCCAGAATCTAGCTTCACTCCACAACTGTAATTTTAAACTCTGAAATGAATAATTTGATGTTTATAGTAATATATTTTTCCACTTTGATGCTGAGAAGATCCATATTAGTTTGATATCTGTACAATAAATATAGGTCTAGGTTTAGCTTTAAGACTTCACCAAGGAGAAATAACTGGCCTTACTCTGTCCTCTGATTAGCAGTGCATCTAAATCTCATATTACAAAGCATTTTTTAAATCATTAACAACACATTATCATTTGGGGGAATTAAGATTTCTTAGCTGGTGGTGACTAGGTTATCTCTGCCTATTGTCTTTATGCTGCAATAAGCTATTTATGTTTGTCAAAAAGTGAGCTGTACTTTTCTGTCAGCTTTTTTTTTTAAATAAATTGACTTTTGACTGCATGTAGATTTCAGGCTCTCTGTAAACTTGACATTGTTATTGAGTAGTACCTTTGAATCATTAGAAGTGCATGTCCTGTTATGTATTTCCTGCTGAGGAGTTCTGCTGGTCTCGAAAGTCTGAACACAGTTGTCTCATTGTCTGTATGGAGATTTTCAGATGTGTATGAAAGAGGGGCAACATGCTACACAAAGCAGAAAAAGTCCATCATCAAAGCAGACTGTTTTTCTTTCATATGAATCTACTGTAATGGAATTTTCTTTATTCTTTTTTTAATTGACAGCATTTTGTGCATTGAAAATATTAAATAATAAAAATACAAAGAAATTAAAGAGAAAAAAATACAGTATTCTTGTAAATGTTGTGGTGATATGTTTAACTTCTGAGCTTGTTTAGTTGAAGTTTCTGATCAATCTATAAATGTGACACAGCATGAATTCAGGCTTGAGGGTCTGTAGGACTTCTCTGGTTCCTGAATTATTCAGCAGACCACTGAACTGGACGCTACAATATAAAACGCACTAATGTAACTCTTGAAATAAAATAGCACTATTAAAACTAGACTAATAATAGAGAATAAAGAGAAACAGGAACACTCCAAATCACTATAGTGAATTAGTCAAATTCATTTCAGTTGATTGTCTTAAATAAATAGTCTAATTTTGGAGGGTTTTTTTTTTTTGTCTTTTCATTATGTTTAAACAGTCTTTTAATACTCCCAAACTGCCACACAAACACATATTCACAGCTGGATATCCCATAAATGATGAAGACTTAACCTATAAAGACAGCATATATATATACATCTATGTCTGTTGACTACCCACAAGAGACAGTTTTCCTTTTTTTTTCATGATTTATCATCAGATACTCTGAGGTCAAAGTGTGTACATGAATTTTACACTCTAGTTTGATAGTATATGTTTTTTCTTTTAGATACATCAGCATCCTCAACCGC
>VOQK01030960.1:13724-38508 GCA_015052645.1 Benitochromis conjunctus
TTTTCTTTTATTAAATTGTTCTACTAATACCAAGCAGTGGTGGTTTACGTTGGTAAATGTCAGTTTAAAGTTGGTATGCAAATTCTTAACTGCTAATGTGGTGGCTGACATCAGCTGTAGTTATGTTATAGTAATGTTAGGAAGGTTTAGTCTACTATGATAGCTAGAACAGAAGAGTTAGAAATGAAGGCAAATACTCTCTTGGTTTTAATCTGTACTGCACAGCCATGAAGGGTGGATGAATGAACTGTACAGTAGCACTGATCTTATATATTGTAGTATAGTTTATTGTTGCTAAATGGCTAAAAAGAAGTAAAAATAAGACAGCAACCTCCTTGCAACTTGTCATCTAGAGGTCAAGCATGCAACACCTTCAACCTCATGCAAGCACTTTAAATTTCCGCAGTTTGACTGCAATCACTCTCAGACAGAATGGCAACGGTTTGCAAATACTTGCTGTCTAATTTTTGAAAGCAGACAGATTGCCAACGGGTTGTTATCAGTTTGAGTCAGTCTGCACCACTGAGCACAACTCATCTGCGATATGTCTCTTTGTAAAAGGGACATATCACAGTGAGTGGTTGTAGACCAGGTCTCGGTCTTTAAGACAACCAATTTAAACGCAAAGAGATCGCCAGTTTGGTGCACACAGTTGCATTAGTTTTGATCGCGATTGTTTTTAGTTTGACTGTAGCACAAGTAAATGAACAGAATAGTGCTACCACTCTCAGATCATCATGTCAATGTTTCTGAAGTCATAGAAATACAGTCTATGACAGGTGTTGATGTAACTTTGAGAAAGAGAAAGTGAAAATTAAATATCACAGCATTTTGACTCAGAGTTATCGAGGCAGCCATTGCAGGACATCAGAGAGAGACTAACAGCAGGATCAGAGCAGCCTGTCTCACAACGTGCACTCCAGTAAGCGATGTTCATCTGTCTGTGCCGATATGTAAACTTTCCTCTTTCTCCCTTTCCTCCAAGCAGTTCTTCATGATACATGAAGTGCCAGAGCCTGGCCTGGCGCAGAGACAAATGCCAGCCACTTGCTCTTTCAAATGTCAAATCTGACATGTCGTAGACATTCAATAACCATCCCTGCCGGACCATTTCAGAGCCGCACTCTTCAAACAGTCCCTGATGTCTCATGACAGGAGTGCGGGTGAAATGGTTGGATTGTATCTGATGTCCTCCCTTCAGCAAGCCCCGCTGATAAAGTTTATTAAAGTAGGTTATCTGTTCTTCAACAACTACATGAGGTGAAGGAATCTGGAACTGATATAAGACGGCAATCTGAACCACTAAAGAAAGGTTTCTCCAAACTAAAATACCCTTTAATAATCAGTTGTGATAACACTGTGATTAGTATAACATTTTACATGAATAATAAAATCAGAGGATGTGTTTTATAGGTGACAGGAAGGACTCTGAACCATCGAGGGCCTGGTTGCAGACAAAAAAGCCGACCACCCTCCTGTAGAGGACTAAAACACAGACTGTAAAATGACCACTGACCATGCAGCTGTGTGTGTGTTGCCATTTTGTGTTTCCAGTTAGGTACCTTCCAGATTCTTTTGATCTCTTTGTAGTTATGCAGTCGCGTTTCCTGCCCACTGCCTTCTCTTTATTCAATATCATCATGGTTTTGTTCTTGTTTTCCTAAAAGGTGGCCATGCCATGGAGAAGTTAAAAAGAGAGTATTCAGGCTGGTGGTGCATTTCAATACATTTAAATTAGATATATTATATTCCTCGATTTGGGCTGGTGCTCTAGAGGGCCAACAAAGAAGGTCATTAACCCATCAGCAGAACCGTTATCTGCTCCTTTGTGCAAAGAGGAACTGGATGAGCACTGTCAGAGCTACAAAACGACCTCCAGCAGGACATTGGTGTTAATGTCTCTGACCAAACAATGAGTAACAGACTTCATGAGGGTGGCCGTAGGGCCCAACATCCTCTAGTGGGCCCTGTGCTCACTGCCCGGCACCGTGGAACAAGATTCTAATTATCGGGCATCGGGATGAATGGACCCATTGTCAGACACTACGCTGATGCGGTGGGTCCTGGGTTCCTCCTTGTGCACAACAATGCCCAGCCTCATGTGGCGAGTATTCAGGCAGTTTGTGGCGGATAAAAGAACCGATACCACTGACTGGCTCCCATGCTCACCTTACCTAAATCCAGTAGAACACCTCTGGGACATTATGGTTCAGTCCATCCAATGCTGTCAGGTTGCACCATGATCTCATTAGGAGCATGCCCCGATATTGTCAGCTGATACAAACTACTGATGCCAAAAAACTCAGTTCTGGTTTAATCTAACCACAAGGCAGGCCTGTACATGTGTGGGCTGCAAGATTGCAGTCCATTAGCATAGTGTGTTACCGATGATTTTCTTGGTGAGTGTGGTCCCAGCTGCCTTCAGATCATTAACAAGCTCCACCTGATAGTTTTTGGCTGATCCACCACATTTCTCATCATCATTCTCACTCCATGAGGCAAGATCTTGCATGGAGCTCCAGCCTGAGGGAAATTGATGCTTTGATTTTAAAAATGGATTCTGTGGACAGGTGTGCTTTAGACACAGAGAGGTGAGATCAAGCATATGTGTAATTGATTGGCTTGAATGTGTGCATCATATGGACACACAGCCAATTTGGGGTAACCAGAAATCTGGCTTGGTTGTAGGGGATCAAACACTTATTTCTCTCAATGATGCAAATCGATGTTTAACTTTTATGTAATGAGGGTGTTTTTTTTGGATTTTTGTTGATATTTTGTCTCTCACCATTAAAATGAAACAAACACAAGTGAACAGAGACTGTTCATTTCTTCATGAGCAAAGTAAGATAGTCAGCAGGGGATGAAATTATTTTTCCCACTGTGTATACAGTAGATAACGTTTCATTGCCAGCTTTTGTTCATTGGAACATGCTGCACGATAGCCACCATGTTGCTCAAGAGGAATGTTGTTCAACCTATTTGGCAAAAATAAATGAAAGCAAAGAGCCAAAAGAAATCCGCTGACATGTTCTGAGCATTCAGGTTTATTGAAGGCACGTCAGTTAAAAAGAACACATTAGTTGTAGAGGACATATACATTCATTGTTAATCAGCTTTGTCCTTCAATTACATTAATATTAAAACTCACATATTAGGGCTGGGATTTTTACTTTTTTTTTTTTCTCTTGCACAGGAAAAACAAAAGGAATTTACTCTACGTGGCAACAATCTTCAAACTTCCATTAATGAAGGAAACATTCAATCGCTTCATTTAAAATCTGCCTTCCTTGAAGCACCCTTGTATTCTCATTCAATATAAAACCATTAGAATATAACCACGTATATATTAAATTTAATAAATAGGAGATACAGTTCAACCAGATTGATCATTTTCAAAACTGCTTACCACTACCGCTAATCTACAGTGAATCACATTTCACATCAATATTAAATATATTTTAATTATCCTAAAGGATAGAGTCCAAATTCTCCAGTGTATAGCTACTGATTGGATTTGTCATCAGGTTCATATGGTATATAACTGCTTCACATACTTCATCAGCACATGAGTTAGTGTTTGATAAACTGGCAGGATTTCACTCCCCACTGTCACACTGACTGACTCAGCAGTCTGATTTTCTTCCCTTTGTCATCTGCAAACAACAGCTTTGCAGAAATTTCAATGACTTTGAATATGTTGTCTCTTTTTTGTTTCGGTCCCTTCCAACTCCTCCATGCAGGCAACCAGGAAGTTGTGGCACTTGAGAGTATACTCTTCAGGGAAATATCGGAAATGGCCGACATGGGGGCTTGAGACAAAATCAAAACTGTCAACAGGGACACCTTTCTGCTTCAAAATCTCCAAAAAGACTTCAACATCTCTGTGCCTAATCACCTGGTCATCTCTGGAGTACAGGAAGAAATGAGGCCAGGCGGGCGGCCTGTCCTGCACGGCATCGTAGTGGTTCTTGTGAATGTACTTGGTCAACGGGTACAGCACGATTCTCAGAAGGAAAACAGTCACAGCAAAGAGCACTAGGAGGATGTACCTTAAAACAGGACTTATTTTTGGCCCTAAGGTAGCCGTCAGTGCACGCAGGGCCCCACGGACATTCCCGCTACCTGGAGCACTGTCCACGATGGCCCCAACAACAGACAGTGAACTAAACTGTTTGTCACTGTGCAGCAGCTCTACAATGTAGCGGTAAAGCATGAAGCCACCATTGCTGAATGTGTGAAAGAAAATAGGACTGTTCTCCACCTCGTAGTCATAGAGGATCTCCAGCAGTTTGAGAGCAGTGTTTCTCAGCTCCTTGTATCCAAATGACTCTGAGATGAAGACAGTCTTCAAAGGAGCTGTGTAGCGGATGGTGACGCAGCCCTGCAAGCACAGAAAACAAAGACAATGAGCATGAATGAGAGGAGTGGATGTATGAAATACTGGCCAGTCCTGTGCAACATTTATAATGACACAATCCTCATAAAGGGATGAGAGCAGGTGATTTGCTCGTGTCATATAGTTTGAACCTGTTCATTGTAGATGGAGCTGTATTTCGAGAGGTGCTTGTCTTTGCATCCAGCCCAGCCCAACAGTATCACAACTGGCTCCTTTGTCCCCTGCCAGTGTCTCTCTGAAAACAAGGAACACGATTAAAAACACACACACACACACACAAAAAGAAAACGAGTCAGTCACAGCAAGCTAAGCTAAATTAGCTCCAACGATCCAGGCAAGCAGTTATCAGAAAGAAAACACATTTTTAACGGGGCTTTGTAATGCACAGCTAGCGTGTATGCTAAGCTAACAGAGGCATGAGTATACAGTACAATGAAATGTTGCTCACCCGACGTCCCTGCATCTGGAAACACAATGTTGTAGTCTATTTCATCGACTGCCATTTCTGAATGCTAGAGTATCAGCTGTTGTTCTCTGACGTTAACGTTGTCTCGCTCATTTGTCCGTTACAGAAAAATAACTGGAACCGTGCCACAGAGCGCTGAGGTGAAGCCTAACGTGAACCAAAGGAGACACGCACATTACAGGTCCGCGGACTGTCACCAGCTCCTCCACTACACACACTCCTTCCTCCCGACCGGAGTTTCTTTTTCGTTGCTTTTTTTCAGCAGCATCAAGGTGACGTCACTGCCCGCTACCGCCCTCTTCTGCATGCCAGGCGACACTGCGCCTCCAATTCCTGCTCGTTAAGCTCGTCTTTCGTGCCATTTCTCAGTGTGCCCCATAAACGAAAAACTACAAAAAAGTAACAATTATGCATAAAATACCGTGTTTTCTTTCGGATAACTTGTCATTATAATAGGTTTTCAAATGTCTTTATAATTTCTGAGAAAAAAATGTAATAACACAATCATTTGAAATATGAGATTTTCTTAATTAAGCTAAATTTAGTTCCAAACTACTAATTGTTCAATATTTAATTATCATTCACTCATTTATCAAACTTAATTCTGTATGTGTGTTTAGCTGAATGGTGAAGCTCTCACAAAGAACACACGTCCACACGACAGTGCACAGAATAGTCCATATGTTATCGTTAAGTAGAACCTAAATACATAATTTATCAGTTCACTTATTATATTTCAAATTGTTCATAGATAAGTTATAACATGCTGTGGGTGATAACCCTAACAATGATTTAAAGTAGTAAAAATCTAGTTTGGGGGTTGTCTTATTGTTGGAATGAAAAAATAACATCTTTTGCATTATGAGCTCAGCTAATAGCACCTAAAGAAACCCAACAGATGAAATCAAATGGAAAAAAATCTAAATAAATTACTTGTATTTGTATTTTCTTCTTCTGACAACTCCTTTAGAGACTGCTACAGTACATTTGCTTCCACCTCCCCCTCCTCTGTCACACCAACCTTCTGTATGAATCCTCTCTGTGAGCTTCCTATGTTCCTCCTGCCTGGCAGCCCCATATTCAACACCCTTTGTTCACTATATCCACTATTCCTCCCTTGTACGTCCAAACTTCCCTTTCAATTATAAATCACACACACATGCACAAACACGGGTTGTTTTTATGGTATCTTAATTACTGATGACTGCCAACTCACATTTTAAGAGCAGGAAAACACATTTAAGCTTTTAATCAGCTGTAAGCATAATATTATGGGATATTTTTTCAAATTCAAACCTGCATTGATTTGAGGAACTGGGTGCACATTCACCATTGTTGTTATAATTCTTCTTCTCAAGGAATCTTAAATGTAATATTTGACAAAGAAAGTGGTGTTCTATCAGATTTAGGTCAGTGGTATCAATTCCTCCGTCCTCCAGGAACATTTCCCCATTTGGATAAAATGATGATTACCCCAGAACTGTCCTTCACTCACAGCTTAGCACAGCTGTGTTTAGGGCTAAATGCTAACTGCAGTATGCCTAAAAGACTTAGCATACCAACACTGAAATAACACAAATTAAGCTGAGGCTGAAGGAAAAACTAATATATTGACACTGGTGTTTATTGGATTGATTTGATCTGGACAGTGGTTTTGACCTGATTTGGGTGAACCGTGACATTTACAGAAAGTCAATTACAAGCAAATATATTTCAAAGAATAAACATCCCCACTGGTCACTGGATTCAAGTCCAAGTCTGTGGGATTTATTCCTTATGAACCAAGAGAGACAAAATTCAACAACCTCCGCCCCACACCATCTCCATCTTCCGCATGTGGGCCTTGGACGACTTGGAGAAGGTACTCTTTACCACATTGAGAGGTGCCGACTTGCCGCTCAGATAGACCTTGTTAAGACAGGTAGGAAGCCATGACTGCTCCTCCTCCTCTAGCTCCTTGTCTGCTTCCCCAGTTTCTTCCTTCCTGATGACAGTACAGGAGTAGGCGAAGATGTATCCTGTCATAAAGGCGTCGAATCCTGCCCGATGTGTCCCTGCATCAGCATTCTTCTTCTGGGTTTCAATCCCAGCTGAGTGGTCATTCGTCTTTTCCCTCCCTGCTCCTGTCCCACTTCCTACACCACTTTTTCCATCATTTGTGTTGTTTTTTGTGTTCAGGCTGTCATCAATTGAGGCTACTGTTGCAGGGTTTCTAGAGTCTGTGTTCTCGTCACACACACTGTTCCCCTTGCACTCAGTCTCCGAGCTCTTTCCTTCACTCTGTGGGGTGTTTCCATCACTGTCCATTGCTGACAAACCGTCTGGGCACAGCTCAGCAACTGTCCCTCGCTGGTCTCCTGGAGGATCTTCTGGATCCACTTCCATGTTGGGGATTTTATTTTCCGGAGCACCATCAAAGATGGAGGAGCCCTCTCCTTCACTCCTCTTCTTCTCTCTCTGTCTCTTCCTTTTCTTCCTCTTGTCCCCCTTGTTTTTCTCATCCTGGAGGATGATGCGGTCTGTGTCATGGGATAACGGACACTTAGTGCCATTCGGACACCAACCAAATGCCTGGCAGACAAACAAAAAAACACAAAGTTAGGTAAATTAGTTAAAATATACACAATTTCACGATATCTATTTGGCTCCTGCATTATAACAGACATACAAAAATAAAAAAAATAAAAAAAAACAGGAGAGAAAACAGCACTTTAGTTTTTCACAACTGTACCACTGAAGACTCCACTGAGTCAAACTGCCAGGTTAAAACTTACAGAGAAGCGCTGGCAGATGTCAGTCTGTTCCTCAATAGAAGCGACAGCTGGACACTCCCTGTAGTCCACATAGGTGGACATGTGACCACCATACTGACAGAACTCTATGTGAACATGAGGTCCAGTTGTTCCAGAGTCCACACTGCGACCATTATCCAGCTTACTGGGACGAGGAGAACATGAAGGAAGAGAGAGAGAGGTGACTGATTTTATTTGGCTTTAAAAGGTAAACAGGGGTAATGTTTCAAAGACAAGGCGTGCTGACAAAATTATATACACCAGACTTTTCTGCTCTGGTCTTAATCTTAGCATCTTCATCACTGACTTTAGGTAGAAAAAATGTTATGGAGTTACGGATGTCAATTCTTAAGAGCTGTTCAAGGGCTTTGTTCTTTGGTTTTACATACTGGTAACTGCTGCATTACATCACAGAGGACACGTGTTTACTTGTTTACCTTTTAGAGAACTTAATTAGCATTAAGTTGTGCAAAGTACAGCACTGACAAAATAATGTCTACTAAAAATTAAATAAAAACAATAGAATCAAATAAAAGGGGTAATCACAATAAATAAATAAATAAAAAACCTTACTCACCATTTCTTGTAGGCGTACTCTAGATAGGAGGCAGAGAGTCGAAGCTCAAATTCAGTGACATATTTGGTGTCGTATATCCCAGCGGGGAACATCTCTGACAGGTCGGCAGTGAAGGTGGCCAGACGCTCGGGCAGGTGAGCATAGAAACTCTAACGGAAAAAACACAAACATTTGTCAATCCTCTCAAACATCTCTTTGACCAGGAAGTCATCAGAAATTTAGGATCAGTTTTGCAAAACACAGCCAGGCCCGAGACGGGCAGCATTAACCTTGGAGATTTTTTCTTTTATTGTAAATGTACACTACACAGACGTGCTCTGGCTATTGATGTGAAACAACAGTGCAAAACATCAATCTTATAGAGTAAATACAAAAGTTATATTATTATAATCACTTTATAAAGGTATTTAGAAAATGTAAATAAACAGATTTCACATCTTAGGAAAGTTAAACAAGATAACAACTTGCACCTGGTACAGAAAAGCCATGTCAATGAGACCATTGTGTAGCACCAGGGGTTTCCGAGCACGCAGCAATTCAGTGAACAGTGCTCGGATGTGAACGCCGCGGTCATCTGCACCTCCCTTACGAAGAACAAAGAACAGAGAGGAAAATGAACTGACATTAGAGGCAAACCTACTGCTACTCCCTGGCGTGTTAAGTTAGACACCTTTTATTTTTAAAAAAAAGGTCCGCAGATGTGATATTATTTGAAAGTACACCTTTTGACGGAGAAGCTTCCTCCTTTAGCAAAAAACAAAACATTCTTGTAGAGTTTTTGCATAAGTGTGTGTTTAGTCACTGACCATGTGACGAGCTGGACAGAACACAGTCATGGTAAATAACAGAGAAAAGCAGCAGAGTGAACACAGCGGGTACACAACACTCAGAATGGAAGACATAACTCAAAGCAGCATGCAGGAATCGTTACCTTATCGTTGCCCTTGCAATACGGGATCCCGTGGCCGTACTGCTTGTTGAAGTCAAATCCGTGCTGCACCAGGAAATGCACTGACTGGGGCTCTATGATGTACTCCTCTGAACACAGAAGGGTGAGGTTATACACCTGGACCAGGTACGAGTCTGCAGGCTGGGGGAAGAGAAGGAAGGATGCGTGTGATCACCTGTGGTATTTGTGAAGTCTGCAGTGGCAGTTTCTGTAATTTGATACAAATAGATCTAATAACGTTATTTAAATGTGTATTAACAGTCTAACTGGGACGGCTGTATCAGCACGTTACACTTATGAGTACTGTGTAATAACTGGTTTAATGTGCAGTACATGACAACATTTAAACCACTCTAAAAGCATCAGGTTGCACCTTTTGATCCAGCTTCTTGTAGCAGGCGATTCCCAACGAGAGGATGGAGCGGGACCGAGCTGCGTGACATATAGCTTTGTATCTGTCCTCAATGGATCTGAAATATTACAAGAGTCAGAAAAAATTACAAGCCTCTACTTTTCAAGGCTTCTTGCACAACCTACCAATACTCTTTCAGCTAACAAAGATTTTTACTCACTCAGCCAGCAAGGACTTCCTGTTCCCAAGACCACTCAGCTCCTAAAAACAACAGGAATGTGAATTTTCTGCAAATTCCCACATTACAAACTGTGCATCTAAAGTGACGAGAAACCTGGTAGAAACAAAATGATTTCAACACGCAGAACTTGTACTTACCGTGTCCAGTGCAACGAAGGACGCCGTTTTAATAGCCACGACCATAGCAGGCCAAAGCTCTTTAAAATTTTCATTCTGGACATCAATGACAGGAACTACCAGTGAAGATGCCATGCTTGTTTCAAACTCCAAAGTTGCTGACGACTACCTGAAATATGAGCTACTTTATCTCAGGAAGAGTCTTAATTAACAGCTGCTGGATTTCCGAGGCATTGCTCGTTCCTGACTTGTTACAATCTCTTTAAAATATCCGTGTTTACTTTAACTACTGTTGTTTTTTTGAGTATTTAATTGTATCAAGCGCTAACGACTTCCAAAAACATTTCAACGTGCTTCTTGGGGTCCTGTGACAAAATATCTCACAGCAGTTTGACTATTTCCTGAGTCCAAATAAAGAGTACTTGTCACTAAATACTTACAAAAAAAATATTTAAAATTTAGTTAGCGTAAAATCTTATCAAGCGTGTATGCTTTATGTTTTAATTTGACCGCTTCTGTTTCGCTTTTTGGGCTTACGTGGCATTTTCAATCAGGCATTTCTGACAGACGCAAACAAACAGTGCGTCACTATACTTGACGACCGTGGGGAAGTGCGCCATTTTGGCTCAAACAAAGTCAGATATATTTTATCCCCGTTAAGATGATATAAGTTGTTCTCGTGTTTTTTTTTCTGTTAAAAATCTACAGGGCATAACTGTGGTTTCCGCAAGTTAACGTTTGATGCAAGTGTAACATTTTCTCGTTTTAAGAGCGTGCACGCAGTTAGTAATGATTAAAAGTCACAGCTGAGCTGTACTGTAAGACGAGCTAACTTAACGTTTAGCTTTGCTGTTGGTTGTGACTGTGTGTGCAATGGGTGGCTGCTCCGCTCCAAACTGCTCCAACTCAACCAGCATAGGCAAGCAGCTGTTTCGGTTCCCCAAAGACCCTGTGCGGAAGAAGAAATGGGTGGTGAACTGTCGACGGGACTTTGAACCAACTCCTCACTCCAGACTCTGTCAAGTAAGTTTACGGCATAGTAGTAGAAAAAAGTAGACCCAAATCTAAACAGACTAGAATCATGGATTAAAGAATAAATAGAATTATAATTTACATTTATTCACCAGATAATTATCTTTTGAGTTCAGCTAATTGTCACTCTTTAACTTTTTGTCATAATATCTATAATTCATTGTCTTTTGGTTTTTCATTATTTGGATTGAGTGTATGTTGTCTTTGCACTTGCTTCATTTCTTTAAGGACCATTTTGAGCAGAGCCAGTTTGAGGAAATAGCCAGGTCTCCAGCCGGGGGGAAGAAGCTGAAACCTAATGCTATCCCCACCCTGTTCAATGTTGGAGAACCTCCCTACCCTGCATTCACTGCTCCCTACATCCTGCACCCTTTGAAACCTGAGCCAGGTACTGGAAATATAAGGTGTAAAGTTGCTCTGGATCCTTTTTACTCTTATTAAAATTGAATTGAATGGAAGGATTTTTGGTGAACTGCAAAATGCTTTCTGTGTGTGGAATGTCACAACACTTACTGTATAGTTGTCTTACTTTTCTCATCATGAACCCCTGTAGATAGCATTTCCATCGGAAAATACAGTAAAACTGCCCAGCAACACATGGCTCAGTGTTGTCTGGTTACTCGTAAACGTAGATGATCATTTTGCGGAAAAAACAGATATATTTGTCTCAACAGAAAAACTCAGATGTTCTACATACAGTTATTGAACCATTAGCTTAGCTCCATGTCTGCAGAAATATCTAAGAAGATAGCTTCTTGTTTGGATGTTTTTCTATTCTACTTCTCAGAAATGTAATTGCACTTTTTTTCTTTGTGTTTTGGTATAGTAGAGAAGGAGCTGAATTTCGGGGACCATGGCTATGCCAGACGCACCCCTTTGCCTGGCCTGGAGGAGGAAGATGCTGACAGAACATCTGAAGATCAGCAACCCTGCACACATTGCCAGCTGCTTAAGAAACAGCTGGAGCAGGAGATGCAGCACACTGCAAGGCTACAGAAAGAGGTAGGACAGCTGATGACTTCCTCTGCAAATCACAGCCTGGTTTGTTGTATGTTTGTTTTTGTTTTTTTAACAGAGCATTGTAAGGTTTCACTGCATTATGAAAGTTGTTACAAAATAATGAGTGTAAATGTGCAATAAAATGGCCCAAACAAACTATACACTCCTGTTTCTGTCAGGCTGAAGAGATGAAGAAGCGTCTTTATCGACTTGACCGACTTGAAAAGGGTCTCCAGAACTTTCTGTATGAAGACCAGATCCGAGCCCTGTCCCTCACCAAACGCTCCCGACGTGCTGTCTGGTCTCCAGAGACGATCCTGAAAGCCCGGAATATCCGCTGTGCGATTGGCACCAAGGGATACGAGTACCTGAGAGAGATTGGTTACCCGTTACCCTCCTATAGGACTCTGTGTAATCGTTTGGAGACCAAGATCATGGTGACGACTGATATGAGCTGCGAGGAGCTGGCAGAGCTGGGCCTGGGGCTCATGGCCACCTGCAACAGTCCCCCTGAAGTTGGAGATAATGATGAGGAAGAACTGATGGGTGTTTTATCTTCTTAGCAGTTTGCGTGAATTGCTAAAGACTGAAGAGAGAATTTGCCGTGTTGCTGTGAGGGACATTGTGCTTTGTATCTCCACCTTGAATGACTTGACGTGAATTTGCTTATGCTGTGCTACATGTGCAACCTATTCTATTATATGTGTGTTGTCAGCTGATGAGAGATGCTCAGGCAGCAGTTAGCCTCCAGTTTTACTTGTAGTATTTTCTTCCCACCCTGCTGTTATCCCATCTAGAATCAGATACTGATGATTTTTTTCAGGTCCCTGATGCCAAAGAGGTATTCAATTATATAGCCTTTGGTGTTGGTGCATGGCATTAAGACAGTCTATTTGAAACAGATTAAATGTTAACTTCCCTTATCTTGACTAAATTGCAGAATAGGTGCTCAGCAAACTCCAACTACCATCGTAAGACCAGAAGTGGTCAGTTAAAACAGTGAAGCTTTTTACAAGGAAAAGAAGACTGTCCACCAGAAGACTGCATTTCCTGCTTTGGAGCTTTGTGTTTAGTAATGAGTTGGACATAGGGAAAGATTGGGTTAAAATCAAATGAGCCCTTCACAATGATAAACATACACATGGAGACATGGGGCTCAAGTATAGCGTACATTAAAATCTGAAGCTTAAAGCTCCTGATCAAGGGTTTATATGTCATGAGTTGAGAGTTTAATGAGTCTCGATGTAAAAGCAACGTAGAGCAACCAGCACCAAAAGCAAAGGACACTGCTACGCCAGCATGTTTGACAGAACAGCAGGAAACGGGGATGGACTCGCCACCTGTGAAAATGCTGACCTACTGTGAGCTTGAACATGTGCAGAGCATGTGTACCGTGTAGCTTGTTACTGTTTGCAGTTGTTTAGAGGAATAATTTGCACAAACCCTGACAAGTTTGATGCTTGTGTTTTAAAGTCAAGTGTCTCACGTCCGACCGTGGGTGATATTTTACTGGCTCTGTTTACATGTATAATAAAATTAGTATTTGGGATATTTAACTTTTAGTTTAATATAAACACATCTCAGTACAGAGTGTTCCCTCAACATTGTGATTTTTTTTTTCTTATTTATTTTCAATTTTCTTTTATCTTTTTTCATTTTTTTTTTCTTTCTTAAAACACAGCTAGGATCAAAGTGAATGCCTGGAATGATTTATGTCTTTAACCATAACATATATTGTTCAATCATACCTCTCCAATTTAAGCATTAATAAAACTGAATTTCTGTACCTTATTTTGGTCATATGTACACCACTGAGACCCTCGCTGTTTTTCAAGAAGGTTCCAAAAACTATCTATGGAAAAAAAGGAAAAGGAAATAATAGTAAATCCTGCACTGGTGAATAACCGAATTCTGCACTAAATTTCACTCTGAGAATATCCCTTTGCTCTGTTTTGAAGTGTTCAAAAATTTTCTGGGTAGTTTAAGTCAAGGCACGGCCTCAAAATGTATATATAAGCTCGACCATATATATACACTTCCACTAATACTTTAATAAATGTCCCTTAGCAAGTTGTACCTCAATCAGACACCTTTGGTAGCTGTTTCCATGGGTACAGACCTGGCATTTAAGCACAATCCACAAATTGTCAATAGTGTTGAGGTCAGGGCTTTGGGAAGGCCATTCTGGCAGATTAATGTTAGCCTGCTTTGTATGTTTGGGATCATGTCATGTTGGAACAACCAATTGTGTCCATGTTTCAAGCGTCTAGCTGTTAACCCTCTGGGGTCTAGGGCAATATGCACTGTCAACACAAATCAAAACGGAATCGCATTGCGGCCCCGCCCCCATGCCCCGCCCCCTTTTATCGCCGATCTCGGTGTGACGCGCCGGCGCGTCAATAGACCACAGGGGGTTAATTTGAGGTGAAGTTGAGACTCCGACACATTTGGGTTGGAGGCAGTCCGCCCTCATTATTCCACCCACTTTGTGCAACCAGTACCACTGGTAATAAACCCAGAGCATGATGCTACCATCACCATGCTTGACCACTGGTACAATGATCTTAAATTAAAAGCCTCTCTTGTACTCCTCCAAACATACCTCTTGTCACTGAGGCCAACAGGCTCAGTGACCATAAAACCTTTCTGCAGAAAGCATCTATTTCTCATCCATGAGTGAGGCTCAACTTGTTGATTTCAAAGCAGAAGCTTGTTTCGTGATTTGCATCCACTCGGTACATGGCAATGTAAAACTCTCTCCCCTGTGGACAGCAGTTCCCAGTTCATAGCAAATGTGAACGTTAGTGGTTCCTGGGTTTGTTTCTGAACATCCTAACCAATTTCCTCTCATCTGAGGGTGACAGTTTAGGTCTACTGTCAGACCTTCGCAAAGCAGTCACACAACTTGTACTTTTGATAGTTGTTTGCAAGCTTATTGTACATAGTTCACTTAAACTAGATGTGGAAACACACTAAACAGTTTTATTAACTAAAATAAAAATAAAAATACAGAGGAAAAATCTTTTGGTATGTAATATTCATTTTCCTAAATCTTTCCTCTGATATATATCCTTTATACAATAATAACTAAAAGACTAAAAATAACAGTGAAACTAAAATGAATTAAAAGTGAAATGTCAAAATAAAACTAAAACCTAATTCTGAAAATAGAGACCTTTCCATTTATCAATACAGTAAACATTTAGTTTTTACACTCGCAAAGAGAAACTAGAGAATCAATTATGATCTCAAACAGGAAGTTGAAAGACATTGTAGGACCTTGAGCAATACTTATCAAAAGATTAAAATGAGTGCACGCACCCATCTGAGCCTGTATGTATAATGTTGATCCTGTGTGGATCAGAGAAACTCCAATAAATTTAAACGTGTGCACTAGATTCTTGTTTTTGAAATGTCATTAAACTAATGCTGTGCCTGTAAGATCATCTGTATAACAGTTCAAAGACAACTATACACGTTCTCCACGTCAGGCAGCTCACAGTAACAGATATTTCCATTATTACATTTTCTAGTGATGAAGCTTGAACCCAAGTGTCATTAAATCCCACTGTTGTAGCGTCATCTTAGGTCATGTGTGTTACTTTTCCCTGCATAAAACAAACAACTGCCCAGGTTGGACTTTGAGCAAATCGGTAACAAAAGCCAAGATATTTATTTACATTGCAACTGGCTTGTTGACCTTCAATGGCAAGAAAACTTGTAAGTCAGTAAAAAGATGATCTTGTTTTTTTTCTACATTTTTGAAGATTAACCATCAACATTGCAAAGTTCACACAAAGCACAGTTTTCCTGCCTGTCCCTATTTATTTGATCAAACAGCTATTTTCAGTACATTTTTTCCAAGTTGACCCTTGCGTGTTGATTATCACTGATCTTTGGCCTTTGAACTCTTTCTTAAATGGAGCCCTGTGTTTGTTTGTCATGATGACATTCACCTCTGCACACTCTAAAGCTTGGCTCGCATAAGTAGGTAACTATGATTGAGCAGCTGAAAAACTCTGCGCGTGTACTATGTTCACCTTTTTTTTATAGTGTAATGTTGAGTTAACATCCGATATTTAACACCAAACACAAAGTACAGCAGAGGTGGGCGGTAATGTTTTTAGCTTTGCAGAGTAAGAGTGGGCTCGGTAAAAACCTCTGGATAATAGTCCTACATGCAGACCAGATCTGCACCAAATCTCACTCATCGCAACTAAATCTAAATTATCCAAATATTTGACTCGACGTTTTACTCAAACCCACATGATCTTCAGAGAGTGCTACAGCCTGGAAGTCGAATGACTAAAAATGTACTAAAAATATCTGTTCACTCAATAGTTATAGCCACCTAATCAGTAACCGCTTCTTCAATCAACAAGGTAACCAGAATTTTGTGTTAGTCCATTAAATTAATAAAGAGTGTGATTTTACTCAGATTACTTGAATTCAAATAAAGTCCTTTGTTGAGTCACACACACACACACACGCGCGCACACACACACGCGCGCACACACACACACACACTCTCTCTCTCTCTCTCTCTCTCTCCTTCTGTCTCTCTGTTTGATTTGGGGGAAGTGCTTAGTCAACCTCAAAGGCTTTAAAAACAACAGGGGTTTACTGTCTGCATGTTTGGGACACAGAACAGAGAAAGAGAAAAGGTAAGATCATCTTTTGGGGCTAAAACTGTTTGTCTTAAGTCTTTGAGTCTTTTATTCTGAAGAGCAAACATGTTAACTATTGTAGGGGTGTATTTTATAGAATTCCAACTGATACGGTTTTACCACAAAGATCCTGTCTTGTACACTTTAAATACTTGTCATGCATCTATACATTTAAATTCAGATGGAAAAACAAACATTATTTTTAAATGGCGACCCAAAAAGGCTTTAATTATGTAACAAAAGTGATCCGGATCACGTTGAAACAGTCAGACAGGACACTCTGAGTCTGTCTCTGTCTGTCTTTGTCTCTCTGGACGCTTGCATGCTGTCCATTTGCCCCAAAATACTTTTGTCTGTCTGCTGTTTACCCCAGCTCTTTTTGCAGATTATCTTCGCATGTAAAGACAGACACAATGATGTTTTGCTCTTTTAATTATTTTTGGATCAGACTGAGTGCTACTGATTGAACCCCCAGACTGCCCGGTCTGCATGCGCTATCTCCTTTTCCCTGGCTTTGTGCCGCAAAGCCGTGGAAAAGATTTTTTCTCTTCACCTCTTCACATTAGGTGCAAAACGTTTTTGTTTTTGTGTCTTTTTTTTTCAGTTATTTCCACACTGTCTGTGCCGTCAGGTAGATACAGTCCAGACTGCCAGGGAGAGACAATGGGCTCTCTCTCGACGCTGTGGCTGTTCGCAGCATTGCCAGGCCTGCTGTGGGCCTCACACAGCACTCTGGTTGTGGAGGGGGACAATGACGCCTCCAAGATCTGCAAGTCTGCCCCCCAGTGGGACATTAAGGGATATGCACCCATGAAAGACCTGCTGGGAAACGTGGCTGTGGTGGCGCTGCTGAAGGCTACCTGACAATTCTGCCTCATGCAGGCATCCAAGTAAGAAAGTTGTAATATTTAAAACTTCTATGTTTAAGTTTTATTTTGAAGAGTAAACTCGTTCACCAGTTGTATGTATTTTTTATTGGCTTCTTAATAATAAAATTTTACTTTATGGTCTTGTTATTTTCTGAAACCTCTCTTAGGTTGACACATGTCCTGATTGTCCTCAACTTTGTATTTTAGTTTAGAAAAAAGTCATTTTAAATAAACAACTCGATAGCATCCTGTTAAAAGAAAAACCGAAAAGGAATCCACACCCTGTTTATACAGACCTTACATCTCTCATATGTTTACTGAAATTGCTGGGATACAACATTACAGTATACTAATATTAACAATATAAGAAGAATTATATATCTTATTTTGAAGAGTAAAAATAATTGAAATTTAAAACAAACACGATCTATGTACAAAAGGTGTTCTTGTGGAGAGACATGGCTCTCCTTCACATCAGTGCAGTAAAGAATTATTATCCTTTTATTGCTGTTTTCTCTTAAGACTGGAGGACAGAGAAGCCCTCCTTGTTCAGTGTTTCAGTTGAGAGTCTAGGTTTTAGCATCCTGTGATTCTAGAAAGACCTTTTCCAACTGTCCAGATTAACAGCGATGTGAGATTATACCCAGCTCTCTGTTTTCTCTTCCATCTGTTTATCTGTAGAATTGGAGGCCTGCGTGATAAGCTGAATCGCAGCAACATGACGGAGGTATCTTTCATAATAGTAAATGAGCTTGACGCTCATTCCAGAGCAATGTATTGGGCGCTAAAGAGAAGCGCTCCCACCGGGGTTCCCGTGTTTCAGCAGCAACCGTTTCAAACTGACGTGTGGGAGACTCTGGATGGCGACAAAGATGACTTCCTGGTTTATGACAGGTGAAATAAACATCCTCTTCAAGACATTTACATCACATTTTGATTTTAGTTAGGGCAAAACACTTTCAATGTTTGAACTTTGCTTTAAACCAGGGGTCTCCAACTCCAGGCCTCGAGGGCCGGCGTCCTGCAGGTTTTAGACAACACCCTGGGTCAGCACACCTGAATCAAAGGATTAGTTCATTAGCAGGCCTCTGGAGAACTTCAAGACATGTTGAGGAGGTTGTTTAACCATTTAAATCAGCTGTGGTGGATCAAGGACACCTGTAAAACCTGCAGGACACCGGCCCTCGAGGCCTGGAGTTGGAGACCCCTGCTTTAAACCATGTATGTGAAAGGTTACAGAGATAACAGGGTGTGACTTAAAACAGGGTGATGGAAATAATGGTATGATATGGACATCAAGGAGGGGAGGAGAGAGGAGAGAACATGAATAAAACCCCCATGCAGACGAAACAAGTTGTTCTTCCTCTAGTTCCACACGCATGTCATATTTGTATGCATCATGTGGACATTCTGAATTTCACTTCTCCTTCTCTTTCTGCTTTGTTTTCTCCAGGTGTGGTCTCCTCACCTTCCATATAGTGATGCCATACAGTTTCCTGCATCACCCTTTTGTAGAGGCTGCAATCAGAGCTACTTATCAGAAAAATATCTGTAACTGCACTGTAAGTGATCAGTGTAAAAACATGTGTGCTATGAATGAAGTCCAATGTTAGATTTCACAGAACTAATCAACCTGGATGTACTCC
Source organism: Benitochromis conjunctus (assembly GCA_015052645.1). Lineage (NCBI taxonomy): Eukaryota > Metazoa > Chordata > Actinopteri > Cichliformes > Cichlidae > Benitochromis > Benitochromis conjunctus. The sequence goes on from VOQK01030960.1 coordinate 32,830, forward strand.
GCCATTTATCCTATGACATCTGGGATGGATGGATGGATGGATGAATGTTTGGATACATGGATGAATGAATGAATAATGGATGGATGAATGGTTGGATGGATGAATGGATGGCTACATGGATGGATGAATGAATGAATAATGGATGGATGAATGGTTGGATGGATGAATGGATGGCTACATGGATGGATGGATGGATGAATGGATGAATAATGGATGGATGAATGGATGAATGTTTGGATACATGGATGAATGAATGAATAATGGATGAATGAATGGATGGATGAATGGAGGAAACTACTCAATATTTTTATGTTCTGTAATTTTTGCTTTTCATAGTGACAGACTGGCCAGGAATTGTTGGATAGGTTCACATTAACTTGACTCAGATTTATTGGTAGGTTGTCCTCTTGTAGTTAGTTGAGTTGTTTGGTTGGCCCTTGGTTTGTGTTCTCATCAGCATCAGCTACATGAATAAATGGTGGGAATAAAAATGGTTTGATTGAAAAAAAAGCGAAAAAAAATCTAATTAGGTTTTAAGAACAGCAGAGCATTTAATAGAAATGAGGCGGACTAAAAACAAGGTAGAGATTATTAATCAGAAACATCAGCTAACATTTTAATACGTCAGTGTTGTGCCTTTACTTTAATGTGATGCCCCCAAGTGACCAAAATAAATGTGAGTGTGATGCAGCTTTAACTCAAGAATAATGAATATGGTGTGTGTGACTGTGTATTTCTCTTGTGCGTGTGTGATATTCCTCTTTTCCAGCATAATTCAACTTCATCTGTTGGTGGTAACAACATCACAAATAATGGCGCAGCTCAGCTCAACGATGAAGGTGCAGACGTGGGAGCCACAGCTTCCGGAGGGACTCACGACCACCACTATCATCATGATGATCATCATCACCACCACGATCAACATTCCAGTCACCAGAATCAGTCCATACATCAGCAGGATCAGGGTGATTCTACTTCTCATCACCACCACCATTCCCCCCATCAACAACACCAACATGGTCATTAATCTGGGAGCAGCACTGATAACTAACATTTGTAATTTGCTTTAGTGTAGTTTGATTAGAATTTGAATGTTTTTTATCGGTTTTTATTTTATTGTATTTTCTAATTTAAGCAGTGATTATACTGTGGTTTGTCTCCTGGCATTTCCACACTCCACATCTCTGTGTGGATAAAGTAACCGCTCCACCATCTCCTCCCATTAATGAAGTCTGCAGTGTAAAAGCTGCTTGCAGAAAACTGTGGATCGATGTGTGTGGTAAGATGGGATGGATCAAGAGTTACTGTCACCCACACAGAGCCAGGGGAGGGTGCACACTGCTGCTGAGCAAACCTCTGTCAGATTACTGTTTACCATTAATATCATGCTTAATGATGAATATTTGTAGTGATACGTGAGTGCTAATTTTTCTTTTAAGGAATACAGGAGGTGATTTAAAAGTGAATATACTAATCAAATGTTATCATTAGACACTGTGTTGCATGTAGAAGACATTCATAGTATTCGTTTCTGTTTGATCCACCTGTCCCACCGTAGACTTAGCCCGCACTGTTATTCACTGCATGTTTGCTGTGTGACTCATGTTTCTTCTTATGAAGTCAGTGAGTGTAGAAAGAAACTATAAATCTTTTTTTTTTTAAAAGCAGATATAGAGACTAAGTGATTTGAATTAAAAATTTACATTATAATTGACCCTTCTGTCTTACGTCTGTGTAGTTAATTCATGTGGGAGCGTATGTGTCCTTTTTAACATTATTAATAACAAAAACCTGGCAGTAGCAAGGCAGTGGATTCAATTAATTTAGTTTAACTTCTTAAACCATGCTCTGTTGCTAGTTATCCAGACACAGAGTGATTTATTATTTTATCTATTGGGTCAAAGTTCAAGCTGTATAATCAATTCATTCGACTTTTTGTATCATATGATCTTGAATTTTCTTCAGTCACACTTGCAGTAACATTTTTAGATAGGATTTAGCTGGCAGTTACACGTCGTAGTACTGTACGTTAAACCGCACACACACAAGCACACACACTGATTAACTCAGTCCTACTTAGGACTTGACTAGGATGCAGCATGCTCTGACAGAGCTGAAGAGAGAAATCACAGCTATAGGCCATCACAATGGAGGTAAGGGGAATGTTATTTTCAGCTGTGTTTACTGTAGATTCTCCTCACATTGTTGGAGGCTGCTGTGGTTAAAACCTGTTATCTTAATGATAATTGCTGCATAAATGAAGATGCATAGGCTACTGCTGTTATTTTAAAATACTGTATATTTCTGGTCTTGAAAGCATCTTCTTATAACTTTGTCTTCAGTATTACTCTACACGTGAAACCTTAGCACGTAGGCGTGGTGTTCTCCTCTGTTAGGGATTGTTTTCTGTAAATCCTTGTGAGGACACAGGTAAGGCTTAAATGCTTAGCCTAGCTCTGGCCACACAGCCTGCTGCTTCTAAATAGTGCTTTAACTTACATTAAGTAGTATATTTAATATTAACAGACTGTTAAAGAACAAATATATCTCCTGCCCACTGTATATCATTGGTTGTTGATATACAGACTGTATGTAAAAGATGGAATTAGCCATTGATTTCTGGACTCTGCTTTTGGAAGACTCGACCTTATTGTTTTATCCGCTGCCCCGTTGGGTTTTTTGAAACCAGGTGTTGTGAGAGTGCCATGCTAAAGTCATCAGCTAAGCAAACTTGGCTAACAAGCTGCATCCATCAACAGTATAGATGCAACACACAGACATCAAAACCGGAGCACCAACTTACTATAGCTCACTATATACCACATTATTTAGCTTAGAATTCCAAAAAATACTATACAAGGCACCAACACAACATACATACTCAAATTCACTACCAGTATAGTTACCAGGCTGGATATCTGCTATTTTAATGAGTGACGTTGGACATTTTAACATGGCAGTCTATCAGGTCTTTAAGTCTGATGTCATTAGCCGTTTCCAGGTCCAAACTCTGCTTCAGCTCCCAAAGTCAAACAAACACTGGGGAATCACTGAGAGTTCCAAACTGTCTAAATTCATCTGTAATAAAATGATCAGTGTGGCTGCTCTACCAGGTGTAACATTTAAGTTTAACGTCCAGGCATCCATGAAAACAGGATTTATGAAATTTAACTGAGTTAGAGGTTAGCAGGGAGTTAGCTCGCTAGTTTCTACCTAAACATAATATACCATGTTCTGACTGAGAGATTTCTGAAAAAATTTAAACATACAGCTCTGCTATCACTTCTGACATAAATGAAGACAAAAAACTAAACAGCAGTGACATTTGTAGGGTTACTGAATTTGGACTAGCTGGAATATAATGATACGTGGTGGCTAGCTACACAGCTATGTTAACATAATATAAACACATTAGCACAGTGAAGCTGGAGGATGAACGCTAACTTTTTTCCACTCGATAAAAGTTAACGTGAGAGTTCCCGATGGTTAGGGACAAATTCAATCACATGGCAATCATCTTCAGTCAGGAGAACAACTGAGATAATCCATCCACAATACGAGGTTAGTCATTAATATACTGCTGCATATGCTGGGCTGTAGTTACATCATAGGTTTTTAAAAACTGAGCCTTAAAATGAACAGTGGTAATAAAAACCAAGAGAGGCCGACAGTGATCACGGACTGTTTTAGGGGCTTGTTCAGATTAAATAGAACAAGATACAAAACATTAAAACATGTTAAAAACACAACAGCCTTAATAAACGCAGAGAAGTTTGGACCCGGAAGCAGGGTTCATCACATCATCACTTAAAGACCGGACTGGGACTGAAACTCTTTCAAAACCATTAGAAGAACTGCACTTTCTGACACTTCAGCATTGGCTTCATTGCTGGTGGATGAAACATGTGCTAACCTGGAAAAAATAGGGTTGTTAGTCCAACAAGAGGTTTGAAAATACAGATTTCCCTCTTCTTGTATTTTTTTCTATTTTATATAACAGTGCAACTAATGTGTCAACGCTTCTGAGACATAGCGTCCATCTGTAGTTCAGAGCAGTACTTATCCAGTTTATCTGTAAAAAGACTGTATATTTCTAAAGTTCTACCCAAGCCTGAGGCAAACATGGGGCAACACCCCAAGAGGAATCTGTTGGTGAAGGAGAGAGAAACACTCCTGCTGTGCGCACAACTTTAATCTTCAGACACTAGATGGCAGCACTGTAATACTTTAATCACACCAGGACACGTGTCACCCTGCCGTCCACATCAGTCAGCCATTTATCAAGAGGATTACTAGTTATCATCCATTATCAAAAGAGATACGTTTGGATTAGTGCACATAATCCTTAAATTGTAATCCAGATTATCTCCTGGTAGCTTAATCAATTTTGCAGCGAGGCATTGTTTGTTGCAAAAGACTTTTTGAGGAGAGTACTATTTATGAGCATGCAAACTACTATCTGCAGGGAACAGTTAGTTGTGCTCATATAAAAAAAGTTTATGTGAGTATAATTTACTGTTTGTACCAAAAAACCTGCAAAAGACTTTATGTGTAGTCATCATCTTATGATGAGGGTTTTGAAACCAGACCTAGTCCAGTGCAGTACAACAAAATTAAACTTTAATGCAGTGACAAGTCATGTTTGGCCTTACCTTTGCAGAATGAATACAATATTAGAAACATCAATAATGTAAAACAGCATAAATGCCATATAAGCAAGTGTGACTTTACTTTCTGTTTTGCTGTGAGAGACTTATATTATCCATTTCATTTTAAAACCTTTGTGTTGTTTTGCAAATCAAAGTTTCTCTTGCAGATTTCTTTCTGTTTCAGGATTTTCAAGAGTTCACTGTGTGGCAGAGAGTCCAGTTATTTTACCATGGGATTTTGGAAAATGGAGGCATGTAAATTAGTTCACCCATTTTTTTCTCAGAGATCAGCAGTTATTTTTTCTCACTCTCTTCTTTTCTCTCACCTTCTTGTCATTTAGACAAAAGGACAGACAACTGGCTTCTGGTCTATTCTCCTGTGCCAATTAGCTGTGTCTTCATGTGTTACTTGATCATTATATGGGTGGGGCCACAGCTAATGAGAAGGAGGCAGCCAATCAACCTCAGACCCGTCTTGATAGTTTACAACTTTGCCATGGTCTGCCTGTCTGCCTACATGTTCTATGAGGTAAATACCATTCTGCTTAAGGAACTATCAGAAAAGACAACAGGGAGCTGGAATTCAGAGCAGCTAAAAGGAAGTCAGTATAGGATAATACACCAATTTCCAATGACATTGCTTAATGTTGTGTAGATGTTATTCATGGGACCAAAACAGCTCTGATGGTTTGGGGCATGGACACAGAACCTCTGGGGGTGTCCTTCGATCCCTGCTGTATCTCCTTTTGTCTCCAGTGATATAGAGTGAGGCCTGGATCTGCCTTGGTACAGCTCATGGTACCTTGTGGGCATCTGAGGGGAACGTAACGTTGTCTTCCTCAAACTATCCTTGGACAGTTTTTGTGGTGTGGTCAGCCCACCACAAAAACCTACTGGGGGAGGCTGTTCTCATAGATAGAGTGAGGTTGGTCTCAATCAATCAATATTCAACAGGGTGGCACATATCAAACTAACATCTGCATAAATGCCAACAGAACCTTCCACTCATGAGATAATCTCTGTAACTCAC
>VOQK01030966.1:0-13241 GCA_015052645.1 Benitochromis conjunctus
CAAAATTAAACAAAAAGTAAGTTAAAAATCAAAATGTCTCTTCCAGCGAACATTTAAAAAATCTCAGACGTAAAGTTAAGTCTTTTGTGTGATTTGGCGCATCTCAAATAAATCAATCAATATATAATCCAATACTGAAACAAACAAGAAAAGAAGGTAAAATATTCCCTCCAAACAAAACTTATCAATTCTTTGACAGGAAAACCAGCATGTTTACTTTATCAGGTTTCAGCAGTGTGCTCAGGTGGTAACAATATTAGCAGTGGTGCTGAAGATGCATTTTGAAGGTGTGCTTGTGGCTGGTATACACAGATATTTTCGTGCCATGTGTGACATCACTGGGAAACGTTTTTCATGCATTTTCCACCAAGCCAGCGGATCGTCTCCTCCATCTACGACCTCCTCACTGAGGTAACAGTCCATTTCTATCTGCACCTTCTCCTCCAGTGTGCAATTTGGCAATTAGTTCGTCTATGTTTGGACTTTTTCTGTGTTCTAAACGCGCAAATCAGTCCATGCATGATTACATTGCTCCGCCCATCAAAAAGTCTGTGCATGCGCGAATATATCGCCTATCGTCGGTTATTGGACTAACAATTGTCGATTGGAAAATTTTTCCATATTACCCAACCTTAGTAGAGGCCTGACAAAGTGCAATCCAATTACATGACAAAAACAGTTATCCAGAGCACCCCACCCCTTTCTTGCCTCCATTGCCACCATGTGCCCCCTTTACATTTCTGTCTGCCCCCTCATATATGTCTGTCTAGAACCGGCCCAGAGCTTGAATGCAATTTTCACCCAGCAAAGTCTCATTTTTCTCTCAATTAGGTTACTGCAATTTTTATCATCATTGTTGATGCCAACTCCTCTGTTGGTCTGGCAAAGCTAGCAAGTAGACTATCATGTGCTTTCTTCCTTACACATGGAGGTGCCAGTCGCCTACCTGCATGGACTGCCAAATCAGCAACAAAGATGCAACCCCAGCCTTCTTCCTACCTACTGACTCTGCCAAAGAGTCATCAAAGTACTGTATATATCCATGTATGGTTTACTGTGGGAGTGGAAATCATGTTCGCCCACACTTGATTACATTCATGGTAAATGCATGCTTTAGAAATCAAAGAAGCACAGATCTGTCTTTGTCCACGCACAGTTTTAATTGTGAACCTGTGGCTCAGGTTCTTTGCAATGCTGAACAAGTGTTTAACGTCTGTCACCTGACTGATAACTTTAATAACTGTAGTTGTACTAACCTGGCATTGCTTAATGATCAGTTAGCGACAAACCAAGCGTAAATTCTGAGCTTCCCTTTGACGCAATTTGATAACTTTGTCCTTGTTGCCCTCAGCCTCCCAGCTTTCTGCACACGAGGACAGGTGTGGGTTTGTGAAACCTAACTACTGTACATGTTGTAGTGAGGGATATTTACTGACAATTAATAACTGTTTTTACAGGCATTAACTGAATAAAGGTCTACTTTATACTGTAGAAACTACAATGGCTCCACAGTACAGTGTTTCCCTCTGGTTTGGTGGGCAGGTGATCAGTAGTAGGAACCTCCTGTGCCGTCCCAAGACCACGGTAGGGGAAAACTATGCTTACTGGTGTAAAATCAGTGGAAACCAGAAGACACTGCAACTAGATTGCAACAGAAATTTTACATGGTTGCCATGCCTTTGCCATTGTGGTTTTCCTCCTTCTGTTCTTTTACTGAGTCTTCCCATGGCTGGACCACAATACTGCGCCCTGTCATGCTGCTGAATTAATTTGTCCGTCACGTCTCCCACAGCGTCCCCTGTCTGCCCTAAGTGACGCCTTCCTCAGAAGTCTTTATTTGCTTTTTCTTTTTTAGAAGAAGAAAATGTTAATGAGCAAAGTCAGTCTGAAGCCTGAAATTAAGTTAATAGTGAGTTTCTTTTTCTCCTACTTCCTTTGCTGGGAATGTAAAACGTAAAATGAAACGCAAAGTCTGACTTTTTCCAAGAATAAAAATCTTGAGAGGAAACAAGACAAAAATCAAAGTCCCTTTACAAGTCTTTCCCTCAAGAAGGGACTGCGTCCCAGATGGACCAGTTCTTAGTGTTTCCTTTCCAATTGGCTACTTTTCTACATTTTTATGCATCAGACAGATTTATCCATTTCTAGCACTATTCTGGTGCAGAAAGGAGGGTATCTTTCCCATTTGATCTTTACTCATCCATACTAAAGAGCCTCTTTTTTGCTCTGGATGACATTTCAGTGCTTATAGTCTTGAGGTTAATGGCCCTCTCTTTAATGGCACTGAGGTTGGCCTTGTCCAGTGCAGGTGGTAAAACACAAATCAAAGACAGAGTGTGTGTATTTGATTTTGTTTTCTGAGCACTTTATGCTCACTGGGTTGTTCTACTTTTGTGATTATGGTTTATGTTTATTGGCCTGTTTTTGTTGTTGAAATCTCATCCTTGATACGAGTGTTGATTGCATTGCACATTGGAGTATGCTGTACTGACCTACAGTTCACTTATGTGCATGCTCTGTTGTAACACTGTTGCTAGTTTGCGTGAAACTATTTAAGCTAAGCACTCCCTTACTTTAATTTCTGTTTCATAACCGCTCCAGTCTGAAAATGCAAACAAATATGACCTGCTTGTGTATGTAACAGCAGGTTCATAGTTCTAACCAGACACATTATAGTTATTACAAATCTGTGAAACTGCTCAGCATTATGAGTGTAGTGAGTCACACGATGGCCCCATTCACCTGTTTGGGTTGACTAAGCTTAATTCAACAGTCCACTTGGCAATTTGTAAGGATGAATAATGAAGCAGTAATCCACAGCAGGCCACAGTTCAGGAACAGTCAATCTGTTCTAGGGTGACATAGTTTTCACAGATCAGCCCTGTCTCCTGTAAGTCCAAGACCTGTGACAAATAAAAGGAAAAACTAAGGATCTATTGGCTTTATGAGGATGTTTAAGGCTATGCTTTAGAAAAATGGTGTTTCATCTGTCCAATTATATCTGAAGACTGAATCACTGTCAAAGTGCACTGAAGCTGGTGCCAAATGGTAGCTCTCAGGTATGAATTTGTCACCTGTCCGTATGTCTTTATAACTAAAGAGTATCTAAAGAGTTTTTTCGTGATTGAGTGTATTGTTATTTATTTCTTTAGCCGGAAACATGAAGCCTGAAACATAAAGACGGAAACATGAAATTGTAAACATGTATCATTTTTGCTACATACAACACTTTTGGTTTTTTGGGGGGGGAAATATAACTGATGATTTCGAGTCTCATAAACTCCCCAAAAAGTTTTGTAATTGTGGTTTGGGTTAAATATAACAACAAATAGCAATAATATACAGTCTCAACTCAAAGTAGGGTATATTAACACAAAGAATATTGCTAGGTCATACCTTGCTGTACCATTTTTGCTGTTTCTCCTGAACTTTTAGACCATTTCCTCCCATAATATGACCTTTTTACTTTGATATAAATAACTAATTTATCTGTAAGTTTTGTATGTTTGTTTATTGTCACCCAAGTTGCCACACTGGCAGCATGCTAACACAAAGCCAGCAAAGAAGCCAGCCCAGCAGCCAGACCCTGAACTTCAACAGGTAACAAAGTGGTAACGAGCAGTCAGGATGTAACCTCCGTTTACACCTGTTAATGGTGATTGCTTTGAGGTCTCTTTAGGCTCGTTACTTTGTGTTGAAAGCAGTAAAAGAAAGCGCGTATGTGTGTCCTCATTAGGATACAAATTTGTGTTGGTGTGTGCAGAAGAAACTAATAGGAAACATCGTACACTAAGCTAAACTATTTAAATGTTACTCTGTGATAAATATGAAATAAAACAGCAGTCAGATAAACTGTAGATAGACCTATTTTTTTTTATATTTGCAATAAATAATACAATAAAACACAATAGATGTTTTAAACCTTGCCTCTGTTTTAAATGATGTTTTAAACCTTTATCTTTTTAAGAGAAAAATCATTTCTGTACTTCCACTGAAAAAATGCCACCTTTGAATTATCCGGGCTCTCCATGACTTTGTCTCATCACTGTATGTATCTGTTTGTATGTGAACACCCGCCTAAGTCTGCCTCTGGTTGGTTTACCATGACTACTTTACTCTTCCTCAGCCAATCAGCAGCACTCGTGCTATTGTTTCACCCTCCCTATCTGCCGGTCAGATGAGGACAGCTTCAACCGTCTGTGTGTTGAAAAAGTAGTAGCGCCGCATTTTTCTTCTTAGTAATGGTAATGGCATTGTAACGATAGAAAAAGTAATAATTAGTTAGATTACTAGTTAGTGAAAAAAGTAACTGGTAATCTAACTAGTTTATTTTAACACCGTTATTCCCATCACTGGTAGTGTAACATATTACTTTCTCCAGGAAGTGATTAAATAACATATAGCATTACATTTAAGAAATGTGTGTGTAATACATTACTTTGACCCAACACTGATAGACACATTACAGAAACAAAGGTTCTAACATTTTTCACAGGTTAGTCTAAAGAACCTGAAAAGAACAAGCCTCAGACTTAAGTCTCCAGAGCTAATGTGGGAGTGACACTGTGGTTAGCGACAACTTGGGGCTGGCTCCAAAAAGAGGCGAATTCCCACATGGTGCACATTTAAAATATCCAGCATTGCTTTACATTGTTGTGTGGTACAAACCATATCAGACGTTTGTGCCTCAGTTATGGTTCTAGTGTTTTTTCAGTCCATTGCTTAACACAAATTATGTGTGTGTGTACACAGCCATACTGCTTTCTAACCAAGCTAGCTGCCATTAGCTGATAAACTAGCACACCACCATTTCATCCATATAAGGCAGCTTCTGTTTCCAAAAAAATCAAAACATTGAAGCTTCAAAATGCCAGAATCATCTTATTCAGATGCTCTTTAAGTAGAGATTATGTTAACTTACACATAATGCTCTGAGAGTTTTCCATATTTTAATCTATGGAAAGGGGAATATAAATCAGTCATAACCCCGACTGTCAGACTGTGTCATCCCTAATTTTTTTCTCCTTTTTTCTGAATAATCATGCTGTGACCTGCACATTCATCTTTAATACCAGTGCACTATTATATTGTCCATTTTTTTTCAACTGTGATTTATGTACTTCCTGTCAATAATGACTCACTAATAATAACAATGCTGTTCACTGCCCTGAATGCCATTTTTCCACTCATTTCGCTCATTCTTGGCAACAGTCTCTGTTTCTGATCATAACAGCAGACACTTATCACCATAATTATACATAAATGAGCCATTCAGTGTTGAAATAAAAAAAAAAAATATGTCAGCAAGTTCTGCTGTGCTGTGTGAATCAATTGACAGGCTAAATTTTTCCCTCCATGGTGTCAGCTGGGAACAGGTCCCGCATTGTGTGAGCTGAGGACAGTCAATTATCCTGCAGTTTCTCCCTCACATTCTAGTCAAACCGCTGTCTGTTTATAGTTGTGCTTTCTTCCTATAATCTCCTTCAAGGTTTAAAAAAATAATAATTTTCTAACTTTTCCTGGACACATAACTACTGCATTTGCACTTGAGACACTGTGCTCCTCACAAAACACCTCAGTCTCTTTGAGCTCCTCTTTTGTTGATCTCCCCCCGTTCTTATTTCAAAAAGGTCATTTTGATTTGATTTCACTGTTTTTTTTCTCACAACCTTCTGACTTCTTTTAATACCTGTACTTCTTTTTGTAGCCACTGTACTTCCAGACTCTGAGACAGTACCTGCATCAACGTATATACAGAAGAAGCTAAAGGCGTGAATGCAGCATGCAGACACATCCGCTTGTTGTATTCAGAAGTTTAATAAAGAACATTATCAAAATTGTGTGATTCACCAGACACCCCACGCTACCACATTGCGATTTTTTAACATTTTGTGACATGATGAGTATTACAATAACATTTACTGTGATTTATCATCTTTTAGCAGCTGCAAATTAGTTACACGTTGTCAACAACAGTTTTATTCAATAAGATAAAAGGTATCCTACTTGTGTTATTTTTTTTTTCTTTTAGCTGCAAAATGAAAATAACACTGTCACTAAAACCTCCCGTAAATGTTGTCATAAAACAGAGTCAGTGTGCTATCAGCCTCTGATTGGATGGGGTCATATTGGCAATTACATGCAATCGGTTTCTGATAATACAGCAATTAACTGTAGTCAAGCCTTGAAAATCACACACCTGTAGCTGTCTGCATAGACAGAAATTCACATTTAGTCTGTGTTCAGCATCCTTCCTGTTCTGTAGGAATATAACCAGAATGCAACCAGCGGGCAGCCTGTTGAGTCGAGTCCCCTTGAGTTGTACTCATTGACAGACTCATTCAGACTGAGGGCAACACGTCTGCATTTGTTAATTACACAGCAGTTATTTGCAAACCTTTGACGTCTCTCTGAGAGTGCCTGCAGTCAGTCCAAGTCAGATTGCAACCGTTTGCAGAAAGCTCCCCTCCTATCAGGCAAAATGAGTCCTCTTGCTTTTAGTATTCCCACAGTATTTTCATTTATTTATTAAAATATTGATATTGGATGTCCCTGTGTCGATACATCAAAATATTGCGATACTATGCTATTTTTAGTTTTTTTCCCCCATGCCTAAAACATTTTGACCATGCATATATTTCAATCACATATTTTCTAAGGATTCAAATTATGCAGCACTACTTTTTATTATTACCTCATTAATATCACGCTCAGTGTTGCTAGCCATGTCACATGTTGCTGTTGCTCTTTTTTTTTTTTTAATTTAAAGTAGTGTTGCTGAAACACTGAGTGGCTTTTATTGTGAAGTCATCAGGGAAAACAGAGGTTAGTGCAGGCTGTTCATAAAAAGTGCATCAGATTTCAAATTACTGGCTGGCTTGTTTGTGAACAGATATACCAGCTGCTCTTCTGCTGTATTTTGTACAAATTATCTATACAACAAATGCGTACTGCCCATAGAATCATGTGCGTTTAAGCATGCACTGCTCGTGATCACTATATCGAACAGGACTGATGTCTTAAAGGACAACTTTCTATCACAATAAAATAGTAAGTCTGTTCATATGAAGTATATCTCATGTCTCTTGTCTTCTTCATTCACCTGTGAAACTCAGAATCAAGACTGTACATCAAACAGCAGACTTCTTGTTTGTTGTTGCCGTCTTGCCTCCACACAAAGGCAAGGTCAAGCCTGTCCAGCAGCAACGGCCTGAAGGGATCAGCCTTGAAAGGGCTAGATCACTGAGCACTTTTGTTTCCCTTTGGTGCAATGGGGACTAACGCATCCTTTTATCGCAGTTTTCGGTAGTTGTAGACCACCAATTTCAAAACGATTTGCACCTTTCCTCCACGTACACAGCCTAGCTTTACGGCATACTGTAACCTGCATGTTTCACAGTGATGTGAGTCTGTTTTTAACAATTATAGCGGACAGGCACAAAGACGAGGTTCCAGTATCACCACTACAAACTATGAATGTGGAGCACACTGTAGATGCTTCTGCTTCTTTCCTCACATGAAAGCATTTACCCTTTAAGCATATTTTCACAATATGTGGTTGTGTCAGAATGGTGTGGGATTTTATTTCAACAGCAACAGCCTCATGTATGCATTCACAGGAGCTCGCTCTTTTATTTTGGTCATGCTTCTGTTTCTCAGCGTGCATAATGCACCATTCGCTGCATTTATATCCTGAAAAGTGGAAAAATTAATGTGATAATTTTCTTCTGCAAAGGAAGCAGAAAGGGAAGAATCGTCTGGCACTTGCTCAAAGCAGCTGATTCAAACATCTGGACTTCAATAACAGGAGGGGGAAAAAAAAGGTGAAAGAGGCAGGAATAAAAGACAGGCTCTGCTGATGAGGACAGCTGAAAAAAGGTCTTTTTCTCTGCACATTGCTTGATTAGACACCTGAGGATGATTGCAGTGGTGTAAAGGTAAGTGTGATGACTGAATTGATTATTGTCCAGCTTGCCAGACTGTAATTAAACTAAATCCTGGACTCCAAAGTGGATCCTTTAGCGTAGAAATTCTGCTACAGCAGAATCTTTAGCCTTTAGAAAGTAAAGGGAACGCTACACTCACTGGTGTTTCCAACTGCCGTCACTATTTTGGCAACGAAAACATACACAAATCATATTATTCTTATAAAATGCATTTATGTGTATTTTTTTTTTTAAAAAGCAATCTTCTTTTTCTTTTGTTATTTTTCTACATTGATTTTTCCTTTAGAGGCCCTTAAAGGCAACCTGCTTGGGCTCTGTGTCAGCCATTGTTTCTTATATAAGAATGAACACATGTTCACAAGTCACCAGTCACTATTGTTGTATCTTCTGATGTCGACGAGCTCTCAAAAGCAGCAATTTTAGCACATCGGTCCTGAATGGGCACTATCTGGCCACTGTGCCATGACTATAATGGGGGTTTGCAATTTTAACATTGGCAGAATAGCAGCTTTTTCTCCAGAGTGGCAGTGCTCTCTCTCGCATGCCTGCACCAGTTATAGCACTAGGTACTCTACTGATCCTTTACCTTTTTATTGGACCAAAGTTACAGCACAACTTACTTCAACTTAGACCCCGACATTTGACACTGAAAGGGAGCAGAAATAATGAGTGGCTACTTTAAAATTAATGTGAATCTTGTAAATCTTAATATATAAACAAGCTACAAATGAAGCCTGTATCTTATTATTATAACTGTGGCATGGCTAGTTATTGTTTGAGGACACAAGTGTAAAGATCCAAGTGATTTTGAAATATTAAAGTCTAAAACTGTGCAGTAAACATTTACAATAGAATACATCTTCTGCTTTAGTAAATTAGTTGTGAATATTTGAAGATATACTTAAATAGCACCAAGAGGAACTTTAGCTTTTTAACAATTTGACCAGCAAACCAGGATTGTACTGTAGCGCTGAGTGCAGTACAGCTGCGGTTTTACGTTTTACCTTCCTCGGGCATTTTGCACGTTTGTCCACTTTTTTATTGCAAAATGCTGCTTGAGGGTTTACAGACATTTCCTACCTGTTTTAAATCACCACATGATTTTTTTCCCCCCTTGATTATTCCATTTTATAAGCCAACATTGTTTGTTTATGAGTAATAGTCTGGATTTGCTAGGGGACATATCAGGTCTTTAGCAAACATGTCTACTATTACAGTACTATAGCCTAACATCTTTCATTATAAGCTGTACATAGATACGGTTGCTAGTGAATTGTAATCTTGTTCAGCTACATTTTGGACAGCAAAAACTTGTCCTGGAGTGCCTCCCATGTAGTTCACGTTTGTGTTAGCTCCAGATCTTTGGAGCAAATTTTGGGGACTGTGGAGACATTTTTGTTTTTCAATAATCTGCTAGTGGGCTAAATATGCTGGGATAGTCAGGCCATCTTATTGAAATCACTTGAAAAAGACTTTTCTTCGCTGCACACTTGAATAACACAGGTTTACAGGTTCCATATGTGTTTATGAAGCTCCTAATCAGTGTCCCCTAATCAACCTTATTATGGATGTGAATTTTTTCCCAATATGAACAAGTAATCCCACTAATTATGACTTATTACTACAAAAAAACCAATTATGTCTAATTCTCTCAGTTTATTACCTTTATCTCTAGGCACAAAGCTATTTAAGAGCTTATATTTTCACTTAGGTAAACACGGATCTATTAATTAATGCTAAACAAGAAAGGCGTTCTCACAAGCGTCTCTATTTAAAAGTACTTTTTAAAGTTTTTTTTTAAAAGCTAACAACATCAGGGCATCTGGATTTACAAAGCAAGGACCTTTAGCACTTCCAGCACATCAATTTAAACATCCACTGAAAAAATCATAACTGAAGCAGAAAGAGAAATGTGCATATGATTTTTGCTTTTCTCCGGCACACTCTTCCCCTTTATGTGGCATCTACAGCCAAGTAGCTGCACAAGCAGCGGAGACCTCAAAGACAGGACAGGCACTGCATTTAAATAGACATGGTGTAGCATTCACAGTATAATGCATAATTCAGCCTCGCACTGTGGATTAAACCCTGCTCCCCAGCTGTTGCAGAGAGCCACTTAAAAACAGCATGTAGCACGACAGCCAGGACCCTGGACTGTTACTGATATCATGAGGCTCCTCTTTGCTGTTTAGCACTTGAATTTCACTCCAGAATATGCAGCAGATTGAGTCACATAAGAAAGCCATGCACATATTATATATTTTTAGAGTCGTTCTCTCTGCCAACGAACTGTTTGGAAAACTCTTTTCTCCAAAACACACATTTTCCAAACCATGGGTGAGACTTGGAAAAAAAAAGAAAGAAGAAGAAAGAAACTAAAACCACAGGATTACAGAAAGTGCAAATGTTTACACACATTTTTTTGGGTGAGTTTTTTTTTTCTTATTTAACACTTGCACTTAACCAAACCCTAAACACATGGCATACACACACACACACACACACACACACACACACACACACACACACACACACACACACACACACACACACACACACACACACACACACACACACACACACACGAGGACAATGTTTTCCACAGACAAATAGCTGCTATCAGAGATTCCAGCCCCTGTTGCTATGACAATGATTACATTTACCCAAAACACAAGTTTCTTGCTTATGACTTATGGTGCCCTCCACCCCATCCTCCGAGAGAGTGTTTTCAACATAATGTATGGCAATGCAGCCCTGGAACAACATTACATGGAGCCAATTGATCAAGTCTGACGCGAAGAGCCCGGTGTGCTCAGGGAGAGCGTTTCATAATAAATAAACCAAATTAGAGACAAAAAAGTACAAATGTCTGCCAACACTGAATAATTTCTGGCAGTCTCATCTGGAGATATCATACCTGCCACTTCTGTCTGAAGCTTTCCGGGACCTGCATCTATTACAGTTCAGTTTAAAAATGGGATATCTGTCTCGTGCTTAGTGAGGTGTAATGTGACTATAACTGCACACATCAATGATCCAGGTCTCCACAAATATTGAATTATTTTGGCAAAAAGGACAGGAGAGCCTGTCTACACAGACATGTTAAAGGAAGTCTACTTACACACACAAACTCCAGGGGAAAAAATTAACTGACTTGTTGTAATTTGACGTAATCTAGCTACATTCTGCTCTGGCTAAGGAAATATGTGTATGTGTGCATTCCTGGCAGATCGCTTTGTAATGAAACCGGCGTAATGGTTGGAATAATGTGGGATTATTTCGATGGCAGATAAAATCGTTGCCACCATGCTAATATCCAACAGCAATATCAACTTTTTTTTTTTAAATAAGCTTTGAGTCTTCTGCATTTTTAATCCAACTAAATTCCTGAATCACACGCCTTGTTTCACTGGTGCCCAAATGAGCCACACTTTTCACTGCCATGTCTACATTGTGATGTTTCTCTTTAAAAATGTCTCATTTCTTACACAAGAATAGCAGCATTAGGATTTATAAGTACAGTTGGGGTGAAAAATTTGGCACAAATGTTTTGCACAATTGAGCTTTCCTCCACTAGCATGTGGCTTTTTGGTTAGTTTAACTGCCTGTTTGCAGAGAATGAAAAAGAAGCAGAGGGAACCAAAATCAACCGCTCTGCAGTGGAAAACGTTACACTAGGAGACTGTAAAGCTCTACAACGAGCAGCTGGTTCAGTCACAATAAATTCACCGTGGATATAGTTCTCCACTTAAAAATTCATGCATAAACTTTATTTTTCCCATTAAAAAGATAACAAACCAAATTTTTCCCACTGTTACATCAACTTGAATTAGGCTCTTTGGCCATTTGTGTATTCTGCTTGCGTGTGTGCATGATTTTCCAATGCTGCCTCTATCACTAAAATTAACAAGCTGTACCAAGGTGGATTTTTTTCGTGTGAGACAAATACCCTCCCTGGCACAGCAGGAAATGCTGTACCTATTTTTAACTGCAAAACATGCAGTTTTTCAACTGGGACACATGGGAGGGCTCCAATTAGCTCACAGGAAACCCACAGAGGCAAACACTGAGATAACTAATAATATGTCTTCCCCCCATGCCGACACACTGTACCAGAAGGGGAAAAAAGAAACATGTCTAGAAAGATCTGGGTTCGGGAGGAAGAATTTGACTATAAAATATTTATGTCATGAAAAATCAACGTTAAATCTGGATTTATGCACAACATCAGAGTAAAGTACAACGGGTTATAAGTACGCTGCGTGTCTGACACTTTAAAATTTAAGTATTTGAAAGGAAATACAGCCTGTTAGTTAGTTTCACACTTTCATGGTGCTCTTGTGAAACGATTGATTTGAACAGTGTCTGATAAATAAACACACCAAGTCTCTCCCTCACTATTTAACTCGTTCACTCATTCACTGCTACTGTCCATGCCACTCATCTTGACTTTCATTCCCATCCATGTGTTCATTCACTCTTCTTTCATTCACAAACTCATATCCTGCCTGACCCACATATTCCTCCATTCTTACCCACTGATTGATTCTTTTGCTCACTCATTCATACTTTATCTCTCTTCTTTCAACACACACGCACACACACACACACACACAGTAATCCATTAATTTTTTATCTACTTACCGTTCGTTCAATCAATCACCCATTCACTGGTTGTTTCTTGACTAATTCATTCATTCATCCATTATTCACCTTCCTCCTTTCACATGCCGACTCTGCTCATTTACTAATTCTTTATTCATGCGTTCACATATTTAGTCATTCTTTCACTAATGGATTTTCTGCTGGATTTGCACTCTTATATAAGTATATACAGTGGGTCACTCAAATAATTAATTTGTTCATGGATAGTTTTTCGGCATTTATTAGTTTGGGGGTCAGTTGATCCGTTCTTGATGAATTGACTGCACTGCATTTCTAATAAAACCATGGAGCTTTCAATCCATTTTATTTTTCACTCACAGTTTGTAAAAATGTGAATTAAAAATTAGCATTGTTTCATTTTCAATTTTCCATTTCATTTAAATTTAAGCTTTGTATTTGATTGAATGTGGCACAAATGCTACTTACCAACTAGCATATAAAATACTTATCCCGTTAAAATGAACTGAGAGCATTTTGGTGCAAATGGAAAATACTGCCGTGTAACAGATATGATTTTTCATAAAACTGGTCTGAAAGGAAAAGCAGTATCATTTGCACAGATTTACTTAATTAGGCAGTTAAAGACTATAAAATTCAGCATCACATCTACAGGGACAGTGCTGAGATTAA
>VOQK01030968.1:3692-15507 GCA_015052645.1 Benitochromis conjunctus
TTCTTTCTTCAACTGAGTGCAAACTATGAAACTGTGAAAGCTCTGATAACTTGACGTGACATAACAGACAACCTGACAATGAGTGAACGGAACACACAGACTAAATACACACTAGGGGTAATCAGGGGGAGTGGAAACGCATGAGGAAACAGCTGACACCAATGAACCTAACGACGTTACAGGGGAAGAGAACCTAAACACAAAGATAAAGACAGAACAGACTCTTCCAAAATAAAACAGGAAACACTGAGAACATACAATAATCACAGAATAAACTAAAATACACAAAACACTGAGTCGCAGACCCAGTACTGTGACAGACACCCAAGTTTGTGAACGTGATAACTTGTGAAAAAGGTGACATAGGACCTTCAAATTCTACTAAAAATCTTGTACGAGTTAGAATCTCAGGAACTTCAAGGTCAGAGGTCAAGTTTTCTGAAAATCCTGTGAATGCCATAACTTGAGAAAAAGGCAATGTAGGATTTTGAAATTGATATCATAGGTGTGTCTACTAATAGGCTGAGTGGTAGCACTGGTGGTCACCAGTATTTTTTTAAACTTAAAGAAATTTGTAGTGGAGTGAAAACAAATACAAATTGCAGGCTTTTGTTATTTGCCCCTTTAAAAACCATTTTAATGACATAATTTGGAGTACATTTTTGTTTTTGTGTTTTTTGTTTTTTTGTTTTTTTAAAGATTAATTCTCTTGACAATGCTTTCTTTAAATATAAAATACATTTTGCGGTCAACTCAGAAGAAAGACAAATGTGCAAATGAGATCAGAGGTCAAACTTGACATGGTATTTGGATGCAACCTACAGTATGATGTGATATTTTGAATTCCAGGATAATGGTATTCCCTAAATGTTCCCAATACAAAAAAGGCAGCAGAATTTTAAGTACAGTTTTAAAGATAAAAGGCATTGATGTTATTTGACCTTGGAAAAACGTCAGTGATTTAAAGTAACATGATATTTAGAATTCCCATTTATTATTACCACCCAAGCTAATGGCTTAGTCAATCCATCCATACCTTTCCGCTTATCCATATAAAGGTTGCAAGAGGAGAAAAGAAAAGAATCACTCTGGGGCTAAGATTTCAGAGGGTACATGAAGCTGAGAAAAGCAATTTTTTTCATAGCAAGTAATCCAAACCATGCAGCATCATATTAATGACTACCCTCGTCTTGTGGATCCATCATCACAGGTTTTCTCTTAACTAAAATTTGATCGGTTTCCATCATCTTTAATGTGCCACATGATTGTCTCTACCCATCAGGGATGCTCACATTAACCTTTCTTGATGGGGAAAAAAGTTAGCGTTATCCTACATCTTTGCTCTGCACATCGTTATATGTCTCCAAGCACAACTTCAATAACACTACAAACATTGCTGCTGTTTAGTTTTCTGTCTTTATTTGTCCAAAGTAATAGCACAAACATACCATGTTTTGACTGAGGGATTTCTAACTAAAATGTGCAGATTTTAGTTAGAAATCCCTCAGTCAAAACATGGTATATCATTTCTAGATGGAAACTTATCAAGCTTATTTCATGCTAAGTTCAAACTCCATTAAACTTGGTAAGTCTTCTTTTTTTGTGGATGTCTATATGTTAAACTTTAATGTAGCACCTGGGAGAGCAGCCACACTGATCAATTCTATTCAATTCAACTTTATTTATAAATGCGCCAAATCACAACAACAGTGCCTCAAGGCGCTTTATATTTTAAGGTAGACCCTACAATAATACATACAGAGAAAAACCCAACAATTATATGAATCACTGTACTGAATATGAAACGATTTGGGCCATTTTTAACTCTGTAATGCTACAGTGTTTGTTTTGAATTTAGGGTGTCATTAGCCTGGAAATGGCTAATGACATCAGACTTAAGAGGCACACAGTGCATTATTACCCATTTGACCTACACATCAATCTGTTCACCTCGAATAAGAGGTCAGAGGTCAAATGTGACATGATATTTTAAATCTTGATAATACTTTCTGTATGTTATCAAAATACAAGTTAAACTAAGTTATAGGGCTTTTTGTCAATTTTTGACCAATAAATCACTAAGTTGACGTTGACGTCAAATTTTAATGGATTGTTAACATGAGCCCACTCTACAACTTATCAGAATTCATTAAAAACATTGCAACGCTATCATGTTTACAAACAGAATGGCATGTATCTATGCACGAAAACACTACTGTTCTACAGGTTCACTTGAGTAGAAATGAAGACTGCTGCAAGCCAAATACCTAAAATTCTTAACTCTCAAACCCCAGCCAACTCTGCCCCACACAACCAAACCCAAACCCAACCCCAACCAGACTGCCAGTTTATGACAGTAATACACCTCCAAGCTTATCGCTTCCTTCTATCACTTCTTAAGTGTTTTTTTTTCCCCCGTTGTGACGCAGATACATTCACGACAAGGGAGTTTTTTCAAACCAAACATTTATGCAAATCCTGAAACCCTACAATGTAACTTAGAAATTGACGTAGATGTGCAGAAATGTTCACATACTGAATCTGACATACAGAAATGTAATTACATATCACATCAATGCAGATACAACTATCACAGTTATAACTGAGCCATTCAGTGCCTTCATTTCTTCCTGTATATCTCCATCTACCATTTCTGATGCCAATTTTTGTAATGATTGGCAGAGAAAAAATTAAATAAAAACCCTAGTAACTCTATCGTTATCAGGTGCTTATGGAGTAATCAAGAGCCAAGACAAATACGTTGTTGACAAAAGTTACAGTTTTATTTGCCAGCATGAACATTTGACTTGGACAGCTTCATGGTAGTCAGTGGAATGTTTTTAGCATAACTTTCTATTGTGTTACAATACTAATTACATTATAATCTTTTATATTGTTTAATACCGTTTATATAAAGTAATTCACTTAGAAAGGAATGTAAATGTTTACAGAATTATAAAACACCCTGGATTACAGCTGTACGGCAAGGCAAAAGATTCTCTGAGATAATATTAAGATTCAAAAAATGAAGGTTGATTCATTTGTGAATACTTCCTAGTCCAACAGTCTCTCTGACTACTGTGTGATTCAATGCGTGTACACACACACACACACACACACACACACACATTTTTTTTTTCACATTCCATAAATTTTATATTTTTGTAATATATCATAATATTTTAAAATGGCACATATTAAAGGTATGATAAAACAAATGTTCCCATGTTTGTTGTCTTTATATGGCAATTTCTTTCATTCTCAGGGTACCCAATCATTGAATCCTCACAATGACTACTGCCAGCATTTTGTGGACACTGGGCATAGGCCACAGAACTTCATCAGAGATGTTGGTGAGTGTGTGCTTGGCTATTTGAGTGTTTATATGCATGTATGTGAGTCTGACCATTGTTTCGCCTGTTGTAAAGGCTTGGCCGACCGATTTGAAGAATACCCTAAACTTCGAGAGCTGATCAGACTGAAGGATGAACTCATCGCCACTACCAACACCCCTCCCATGTATGCTAAATAATGATCAGATCAATTAATTTATGCTTGAATTACAGTCCATCTGGAATGCGTTCACAGTGCTTCACTTGTTCCACCTTTTGTCATGTTATACTCTTATTTTAAAAGGGATAAAATTAATTTTTCACCCCTAAATCCCTTAATTTTAATATATTTAAAAAATATATATATTTATCATGTATTTATTAAAAATAAAATACAACAAAAATATAACAACTACAGAAGTATTCACAGCCTTTCCCAACATATTCAAAATTGAGCTCTGATGCATCTTCTTTCTACTGATCATCTGTCAAATGTTTCTACAACATGAATGGAGTCCACCTTTTTTAAATTCAGTTGATTGAACATGATTTGGAAAGGCACACCTGTCTATACAAGTCCCATAGTTGATAGGTCATGTCAGAGCATAAACGAAGCCATGAAGTCCAAGAAGCTGTCTGTAGACATGTGAGACAGGATTGTGTCGAGGCACAGATCTGGGGAAGGGTACATAAATATTTCTGCATCATTGAAGATCCCAATGGCACAATGGCCTTCATCATCTGTAAATTGAAGAAGTTTGGAACCACCAGGACCTTTCCTAGGTTGGTCGCACTGTTAAACTGAGTGAAGTGGGCAAATCACCTCCCTTAGTCAGGGAGGTTCTCCTCTCTCCACAGAGCTCCAGTGTTGCTCTGTGGAGAGAGGAGAACATTCCAGTAGGTCAACCATTTCTGCACCACTAAACCAATCAGGCCCATTTTGGTAGAGTGCCAGACTGAAGCCAGTAAAAATTCCTTAGTAAAAGACACATGACAGCCCATCTGGAATTTGCCAAAAAGGCACCTGAAAGATTCTCAGACCGTAAGAAACAAAGATTATCTGGTCTGATAAAACAAAGATTGGTGTCTAGAAGGGTCATGTCTAGAAGAAACCAAGCACTGCTCATCACCTGGCCAATATCATCCCTACAGTGAAGCATGGTGGTGGCAGTATCATGCTATGGGGTAAAATGAATTTAATCCATTTTGGAAAAAAAGGTGTAAGCTGTAAAAGCTGTATAACGAAATATGGAAAAAGTGAAGCGCCGTGAATACGTTCCAGATGCACTGTAAAGTAGTCACTGACCATTTTAATTTGGGTATGTGTGTCTGTGTGTTTAGGTACCTCCAGGCAGACCCAGAGCACTTTGACCTGAAGGATTTGAAGTGCAAATTTGATGTGATTTTGCTTGAACCTCCTCTAGAGGAATATTACAGAGAATCAGGCATCAGCCACACTGAACGCTTCTGGACCTGGGATGATGTATGTATACTATTTCTGACTGGTTTGCATTTACCAGTTTGAGCTAGCATGTAATTAAATACTGAATATTTTTGCTACATGTGTTTTGAAAAAACTAAACACTGCAAAACTAAAATAAATAAACTGGTGAAGTTATTATCTTATGTGTGAATGTGAGGTAGGGGTTGATTTGAAACATGACTCAAATGACAGCAAACAGTTTGGACCTGTATAACAACCAGCACTGAGAATGGCACCGTTTATCTGCTTATGTGAAAATCTGTTAAAATGTCTCATAATTCTGATTGCAAAAGCATGCAAGACAGGACGGGTTTGAAAAAGGGACTTGTTTTAGCCTATGAGCTAGAAAAGAAGAGTTAAATAAGCAGTTACTTACTTAACATGGAGTGTCCTTGTCATGTACACTTATTCCTCTTTCCATTCCCTTCCCTCTCCTATTGTAGATCATGAGACTGGAGATAGAAGAGATATCCGCTCTTCGTTCCTTTGTCTTTATCTGGTGTGGCTCTGGTGAAGGACTGGACCTGGGCAGAATGGTAACGAAATTTTTCATTCACTAAAAATGCATTCAGTCGTGGAGTGAGCCAAGATTTCTCAATATAACAGGTTGATCAATATTAGAAACTTTACCTGCTAGTGGTTTTAATGTTGTGGCTAAACAATGTAAAAAAAAATAATACAAAACCCCCCAGAAAAATCCAGAATTGGCCAGAACGTAATAGATAAGATGATGAACCAGGAACCAGTAAATAAAATTATTAAGGACTGACATGTTTTCACTTGCGCAGAACCTGATTCAGTATGTTTCTTATACCCAAGTTAGATGTCAGGAAAGTGAATTCTAATGAATTAGGTTACGTAATTAATTTTATAGAGCCGCGTTAGCCTAAGCTTGACTTATGAGTTTTAAGGGAATACATCTGAATATATTTGCTTTTGCATTGCAGTTAAAAATGTTTATGTCAATTTTATTTTCCTTTGACAGTTGGTGAAATTAAAATTTTCTGATATCAGGACCCAGTTCCAGAAAAGCAGGTTTAGGGAAAATCTGAGTTAATCAAGAGATGAAGGAAAGTCTGTAGGTTTTTTCCGTATAGAAGGAAGAAAGAGAGAAAGAATTCAATTTAATTCAATTTAATTTTATGTATACAACACAAAATCATAACAAGAGCCGCCTCAAGGTGCTTTATATTGTTAGGTAGACCCTACAATAATACATACACGAGAGCAAGAGCATTAACCTAAATCCTGGATTGGCTGCTGGGTTGTGAGGTTAACCTGCTCATTGGCATGTTTTCTTTGGGAAAAAAGAAAACAGGCTTCTCCTCCGGTCCTGCCCAATTTTAAGAATCTGTTTGACTCATAGTTTTGTTTCCTCATTCATTGAGTTGATAACAAAACACTTCCTAGAGTGCTTTAATCTGTAGAAATGTCCATCTTTGCGAACACTGTTCTATATCTAAAGAACAGTTCCCTGTCATCAGTGTAAAGACATGGAGATCACAGGACATCACAGAATAAATTATATAACATATACCAACATAAATCTTGTGACATAAATGTAGTTTACAGTGAATTTTTAAATACAGGTTATTTACAGTCTGATCTGTTCTGACTGTATAAAAATGTGTTAACATGTTGACATAAGCACAAAATGCTGTGGAATGAATCTTTGAATCTCAACATTTTCAGTTTCTAAAAACAACATTGCCAACGAATAATATCAAAATCTAAAGGAAATTCTTCATTGTTTCATCCTCACCTGTCAAACAGTGACAGGTCACATGCCCTCTTTTCTTTCAGTGTCTTTTTTTTCTTTTTGGCTTCCTTGTGTGACTGCTAGTTTGTGGTAACTTAGCCTAGCTTTAAGAAGTTCAGTAATACAATCGTCACTGATAATGCTGAGAGGTTATTTATTGAGTTAGTGCGTGAGATTGAGAGGTACCGGCTAGATATAGTTGGGCTCACCTCAACGCACGGCTTGGGCTCTAGAACCAGTCTTCTAGAGAGGGGCTGGACTCTGTCTCAGTCTGGAGTCGCCCCTGGTGAGAGGTGGCGGGCTGGGGTGGGTATCTTAGTATCCCCTCGGCTTGCTGCCTGTATGTTAGGGTTTCTCCCAGTGGATGAGAGGGTTTGTTCCCTGCACCTCCGGGTCGGAGTATAGGGCCTTCAGTGTCGTCTGCGCTTATGCGCCGAGTGGCGGTTCAGAGTACCCAGCCTTCTTGGAGTCCCTGGGTGGGGTACTGGAGGGTGCTCTGCCTGGGGACTCAGTTGTCATACTAGGAGACTTCAGTGCTCATGTGGGCAATGACAGCAAGACCTGGGGGGGTGTGATTGGGAGGAACGGCCTCCCGGATCTGAACCCGAGTGGTGCTTTGTTTTGGGACTTCTGTGCAAACCATAGTTTGGCCATAATGAACACCAGCACCATGGGAAGCAGAGCTAGCCCCCAGTTTAAATCTCAACTCAAAACCCATCTGTTCAAATCTGCATATTCACTGTGAACCTATTGTTTATTTGTTTTTTTTGTTTTTTGTTCTTATTGTTCTTCGTTTTGTCATTATTCTATTATGTGTTTTATTCTATTGTCAAGTGTCCTTGGGTGTCTTGAAAGGCACTTTATAAATAAAATTTATTATTATCATTATTATTATTATTATTATTATTATTATCATTATTATTATTATTATCATGTTCGAACATAAGTGTCCATAAGTGCATGTGACACCAGGACGCTCTAGGCTGCAGGTCGACGATCGATTTTGTAATCGTATCACCAGACCTAAGGCCATATGCTCAGCCCCTCTCGGGTAAAGAGAGGCTGTCACCACCCGGTGGTGAGTTGGATCAGGTGGTGGGGGAAGGCGCTGGATAGACCTGGCACACCTAAAGTATAGTGAGGGTGTGCTGGGGGGGAAAAAAAAAAGCCCCGGTCCGTGAGATCTTCAAATCACACCTCCAGCAGAGCTTCAACAGCATTCCGTGGGAGACTGGGGACATTGAGTCCGAATGGTTCTTTACATCCTTTTCCGGAGCCGCTGCACTGAGCTGCGGCTGCAAGGTGGTTGGTGCCTGTCGTGGTGGTAATCCCTGAACCAAATGGTGGACAGAGGTGAAGGGAGCCACCAAGCTGAAGAAGGAGTTCTACCGAGCTTGGTTAGGTACCGACAGGCCAAGCGGAACACAGCACGGGCAGTAGCTGAAGCAAAAACTCGGGTGTGGGAGAAGTTCGGCGAGGCCATGGAGAAAGACTTTCGGACTGCCTCGAAGAGATTCTGGCAAACCATCAGGCGACTCAGGAGGGGGAAGCGGTGCTCTACCTGCACTGTGAGACTGTTCTCATTCCCGATGCATAACATACTGACAATTTGTCACGTCCCGAGGCATCCCATGGGAACGTGAAAGGTAACCTTGTGCGTCCCTATGATATGCGCCGGATTGTGGATGGAATCCACTAGAATGATGCTCCCGGCAGTAACACACGTTCCAGCTATGTGTTCCAGCCCTAACCCTAACCTTAATCCTAAACCTAACCATAACCACAACCTTATTCGTGTTAGATGGTGTTTTCCAAAGCGATTTATGATGAGAAAGTAAAATAAATGTACATGTGTAGATTCAGTCCAAACGGTTCTCATGTTTCCTCCTGTTTCCGAATGCGCGACATAGACACGTGTTGGGTGGCCGAAAGCATAATATACCTACAATTTGTCACATACTGTAGTATGTTACGCTTTGGGAGTGAGAATGTGTTGGCACTGTGTATAGTGTGGTTGAAGCGCTGCTGACTTCGACTGAGAAAATTGTCGGGCGGTGGAAGGAATACTTTGAGGACCTCCTTAATCCCACTGGCACATCTTCCGTGCTGAAGATGCAGAGTCTGGGGATGAAGGGGATGACCCGACAAACTCCGGGGCCGAGGTCACTGAGGCAGTTAAACAACTCCTTGGTGACAGAGCCCCTGGGGCAGATGAGGTCCGACCAGAGTTCCTGAAGGCTCTGGATGTTGTAGGGCTGTTCTGGTTGACACGCCTCTACAATGTTGCGTGATCAGGGGCAGGACCTCTGGATTGGCAGACCGGGGTGGTGGTTCATATCTTTAACAAAGGGGACCCGAGGGTGTGTTCCAACTATAGGGGGATCACACTCCTCAGCCTCCCTGGGAAAGTCTATGCCAGGGTGCTGGAAAGGAGAGTCCGTCCATTAGTTGAACCACGGATACAGGAGGAACAATGCGGTTTTTGTCCTGGTCGTGGAACACTGGATCAGCTCTTTATCCTCTCAAGGATACTTGAGAGTGCATGGGAGTTTGCCCAACCAGTCTACATCTGTTTTGTGGACTTGGAGAAGGCAAGACCGTGTCCCTCAGGCTGTTCTGTGGGGGGTCCTCTGGGAGTATGGCCCATTGCTATGAGCCATTTGATCCGTATACAACCGTTGCAGGAGCTTGGTCCGCATAGCCGGCAATAAGTCGGACTCGTTCCTGGTGGGTGATGGGCTCCACCAAGGCTGCCCTTTGTCACCAATTCTGTTCGTAATTTTTATGGACAGAATTTCTAGGCGTAGCCAAGTGGCGGAAGGCTTTCACTTGGGTGGTCTCAGAATCTCATCTTTGCTTTTCGCAGATGATGTGGTTTTGTTGGCTTCATCGGGTGATGGCCTCCAGCTTGCTTTGGAACGGTTCACAGCCGAGTGTGAAGCAGTGGGAATGAGAATCAGCACCTCCATGGTCCTCAGCCGGAAAAGGGTGGAGTGCCCACTCCGGGTCAGGGACAAGTTCTTGCCCCAAGTGGAGGAGTTTAAGTATCTCGGGGTCTTGTTCACAAGTGATGGGAGAAGGGAGCGGGAGATCGACAGACGGATTGGTGCTGTGGCTGCAGTGATGCGGACGCTGTACCGGTCTGTTGTGGTGAAGAGAGAGCTGAGTATAAAAGCAAAGCTCTCAATTTACCGGTCGATCTACGTCCCTCCCCTCACCTATGGTCATGAGCTGTGGGTGGTAACCGAAAGAACGAGATCGCAGATACAAGTGGCAGAAATGGGCTTCCTCCGGAGGGTGGCTGGCCTCTCCCTTAGCGATAGGGTGAAAAGTTCGCCCCTCCAGGAGGGGCTCGGAGTAGAGCCACTTCTCCTTCACGTCATTAAGGTGGTTCGGGCATCTGACAAGGATGCCTCCTGGGTGAGGTGTTCCGGGCATGTCCCACCGGGAGGAGGCCCTGGGGCAGACCCAGGACACGCTGGAGAGATTATATCTCTCGGCTGGCCTGGGAACACCTTGGTGTTCCCCCGGACAAGCTGGAGGAGTTGGCTTGGGGAGGGAGGTCTGGGGTTTTCTGCTTGGGCTGCTGCCCACGCGACCTGGCCCCGGATAAGCGGAAGAAGATGGATGGATGGTTATTTATTTATTTTCAGTTAAACAGTTTTAAATGAAATGCTTGTTGAGTCCATGCAATACTTTGGGATGCCATAATGCCTACACTTTATTACTTCCCTTTCAGTGTTTGAGAAAGTGGGGCTTTAGGAGGTGTGAGGATATCTGCTGGATCAAGACCAACAAGAATAACCCAGGAAAGACCAAGGCACTGGATCCAAAAGCAGTATTCCAAAGGACCAAGGTATTTGACACACACACACACACACACACACACACACACACACACACACACACACACACCAATGTCAAAAATGTACTCATATATAATTTGGTACATTATAGATGTAAATTGTGGGATTAATTGTAGTATGATACACGATGACAAACAACATGATCCTTCCAGGAACACTGCCTAATGGGAATCAAAGGAACAGTGCGTAGGAGCAGTGATGGAGACTTCATCCATTCCAATGTTGACATTGACTTGATCATCACTGAGGAGCCTGAGATGGGAAATGTAGAGAAGCCCGTGGAGATCTTCCACATCATTGAGCACTTCTGTTTGGGGCGCAGGAGGTTGCACCTGTTTGGAAGAGACTCTACTATCAGACCAGGTACAATGGAGATGTTCTATTCTTTGAAAAATATATTTCAAAGAATAGAACACAAAATATATTTTTGATATATTAAAAATATATTTTCAATTCACTTTCTCTGTCTTCTGTTGTTGTTTGTCATTACACATATTGTTTCTTTTTTTCACTCTATCATTCTAGGCTGGCTGACAGTGGGTCCTACTTTGACAAACACCAACTTTAACCCAGAAACCTATGCTGCACATTTTGGTTTACCTAACTCCCATCTGTCTGGCTGCACTGAAGAAATAGAGAGGCTCCGGCCCAAGTCTCCCCCTGCTAAACTTAAGTCAGACCGTGGTGGCGGAGTACCCAGAGGGGGGCGTGGTGGGCCAAATGCTGGAAGAGGGGGAGACAGAGGTCGAGAAAGAAATCGACCAAATTTCCGTGGAGACAGGGGAGGGTTCAGGGGTAGAGGAGGGCCACATAGAGGCTTTCCACCTCGTTAGAGTAAAGAACTAATACCATCCACACTATAGTGGGAGTTTCCATGTGTTTTGTCTGAAGATTTATCCATAACTAATTTTGGATGTAAATGATTTGGATGGGAAAAGTTGAGAAATGTGGTTACTTTTTAAATCATTTTTATTTCTTTATATTTTTCATGTATATACCTTAGATTGAATAGGAGTTTCCTGAATAAAATAGATTTTCACCATTTCTGTTTGCATATTGATTTTTGTATTTGGACATGAATGTACAGTACTGTGTAAAAGTTTTAGGCAGGTAAGAAAAAATCCTGTAAACAAAGAATGCTTTCAGAAATATAAATGATTGTTTATTGGTCCCAAATGCAGCAGGACAACGATCCCAAACATACAGCCAAAGTTATTAAGAACTATCTTCAGTGTAAAGAAGAACAAGAAGTCCTGGAAGTGATGGTATGGCCCCACAGAGCCCTGATCTCAACATCATTGAGTGTGTCTGGGATTACACGAAGAGACAGAAGGATGTGAGGAAGCCTGCATCCACAGAAGATCTGTGGTTAGTC
>VOQK01030986.1:16287-26762 GCA_015052645.1 Benitochromis conjunctus
CACAGTCTGTTAGCTCACAGCTGTGCAGTTGGTACCTGGATGATGGTTGTGCTACCTACCACTTCACTATAAAGAAGTGACACTGTACAATGAATGGTACAGAGGCGCTTATCCGTTTGTTGACTAGTAAAAAAATTAATCGACAGCAAATTATTTGTACAGATGTGACTTTTCAGAATGTTTCAGTACTCTGTCTTGAAAAACAAACTCTTTCCTTATTGGAGCCGCACCAACTGTAGGTCACTTCCTTCTGCTCCACACTGCCAGCTGCTCAGTGATTCAGAATGGTGTAATGCTCAACTTCCCAACTCAAAACCTATCAAGTCAATCAAAACTGGAAGTGAAGAAAAAAAAGAAGTCCTCATTTCATGTAAAATGAGTTTGGCAGGCACGTCTGTTGGATGGCTGTGTCTTTTAATTTCTCTTATAGCTGCAGTCACTACTAATGTAGAGAATTTGTTCAGTGCTGATGTGTTTCTTTAAAGAAACTGTTTGAGATTTTAGGGAATTTTGCTTATTTGCTTCCCTGCTGCGAGTTGGATGAAGAGATTGATGCCATTCTCGTGTTTGTTTGGGAAATACAAAGTTTTTACAGTAAGGAGGCAACCTCAATTAATTACTGAGGTTCCATCTGATGCTAAAACTCAGTAATTATATCACATATCATCTGTTCTCATGTTCAATCATCTGTTCAATTCATATTCATCTGTTGGAGGCAATTTTAGCTGAGTGCAGAAGGGTCCATGCTATCTGCTTATCAGGAAGTGGCTGTGTTTGAAATATAATAAGCTAATAAGCAACTGTTCCAGATGTCTATAGTCTGAGATTTTCTTCCTTTCTGACACATTTGTTTTCATCTGTATTTTGGCAAGAAATCAAATAAGCACTTTGGCCAAAATGTTAAACCTCTCCTCACACTTAGCAATGGTGCTCTGAGTACTGACATTTCCCTCTGGCCAAAGCTCGAAACCTGGAGTTTTGCCAGGTGAAAGAGCCTCTTATGAACTGTGAATATTATGTCACGCTCTCACCAGCAGCCGCCTCCTGTTTTCAAAGTAATCCAGAAAGGAGGCAAGTGCACCCTTCGGTGGGGGCGTTGGCTTCTTAGTTGGCTTTGGATAGTCCACTTTCTCTGGGTACTTTGACACCTTCTTTCCATTTTTCTTTCCCCCGATCTTTCCCTCCTTCCCGGGTTTTCCTTTCCTCTCGGCTTTCTTGGCAGCCTTGTCATTCTTTTTCTTCTTCTTGTCATGCTTATCATGCTTTCCCTTCCTGGTAGGAGTGATAACAGTGATGGTATCTGGCTCCTCTGGATTGCTTGCTGTTGGCTTGCTAGGCTCATACTTGTCTTCATACTCATTAGTCAACACCTGAACACAAAAGCAGATATTATTTTTTCATTTTCTTCACCAATTCAAATACCATGACAAGGATTTGGTCTTGAGTCGTTGTTGTGGTAATCTTTTCTTTGTACACACAAAAAATTATGGTGACATTAGATATGTTGGCTGTTAAAACACCTATTTCATTTGGAAAGCTCCAATCTAAAGCCATTAAAATAATTAGCAAGAAGTGTCCTGCATATGTACTCATGGATATATTTATAAATTTATGTAATGTATGGTTTTAGCACCAATATATACCAGGTGTTTTGTATTCTCTTTATAGCATGAATGTGAAACCTATTAAAGTACACAGTTAATCCATTGAATCTATCTTTAAAATCAATGTTACAGATTACCTTGTCTCCACTGTTCTTCTTCTTGGTGGGTTTGGTCTTTGGGAGTCTATGTGTGACAGGTAGCTTGCGGCTGTGTGGATCTCTGTTGAGTTTGTCAGTGCGGTTATCTCCAGCTGGGGTGGTTTTTGGTGGGTACCGTTCCCTTTCTCTGCGGTTGTAGTAGTACGGATCAGCGGTAGTTCTTGGCAGTGGGAGCCACAGGGCTGTGGTGGGAGCTCTTGTCGGTTTCTGAGTGGTAGTAGTAGTGGGCCTTTTTGTGGTGGTGGTGGTTCTTCTGGTGGTGGTAGTGATGGGTTTTCTGGTTGTTGTTGTAGCTTTGGTTGTAGTTGTTGTTGCGCTGGTTGTCGTAGTAGTCGTAGTGGTGGTTGTGGGCTGGGTTGTTGTTGTTGTAGTGGTAGAAGTTGTGGTTGGTTGTGCAGTTGTTGTTGTGGTGGTGGTAGTTGTAGTAGGTCGGGTTGTTTTGCTTTTTGAGTTTAGTTTTATCGTAGGTGTGTCAGGAACTGGCCCACAAAGATGGAAACAGAGATCATAGGTAAAGGTTTCATTTTGCATAATCTCAAAAAAAAAAGAAAAAGATTCTTCACTCTCATAAAAATGAAGCAATAATTTTGAATAAAACGCAACTGAAATAAGTAAAATTTAAGATGAATTTAAATTCAAAATCAACCTTTTAATTCAGATAGTAAATTCCGAAAGAAAACATGCTTTGTATAAACTGAATGTATACTAATCAAGTACATTTATTAGAGCAGGGTTCATTATATGTAACATATTACATTGTACTTATGTAACAAAGTTTAATGGAAGATTTACGCATCGGTATGTGTCATCAGTGTACTCTGTAAATAAAACCCTTGTAAAACTATAGGAATTTTAGTATAGCAATATACTGTACTCAACTTTTTTTCTGAATACAGCTGCATACTGTAAACAATAATATAAAAATGTATACAGCAAGATACGACATAATTTTACAGTGTAACACAATATTTTCTTCTTTGGTTTAAATACTGCATTTAACATTGTTGTGAGGGGTTATTTCAGTTATTTGGTGTTTAGAATTTCTTTGTTATTTGTGAATGAGGTGGTTTTAAGAGACTGCGTGACTAAGAGTAGTGCTAAGGTTTAGCTGGCAATGAGCGATAATGGCACAGGATCTTTTAGCAAGTAATCTCAGATAGTAATAAACTATAATGAACAGTGTTAGTGATAGTGTTAGATAGTGTTGCTTAGTAAAAGCTATATTCTACATAGCACAGTACCATAAAGGTTTTTACAGTGAGGAAGTTGTTGCAGTTTATAGGAGGGCACTGTGAACACTGTAACAGCTGACAAATCTAGCTGCCTGCATTTCACTGTAATTTATGTGCGTACAGATTACTGCTTTAGTTGATTAGTTCACTCAAGTTACAAAAATGAGATTACTTCAGTTTGTTTGTCATCTTTCTTTTTATTTTAACCATGAGTTCTTTTTTCACTCTGGTTTTGAGGACTCTGGCTCTGAGATTCTGCAGTATAATGACAGTGAGTATGTATTAGTTTGTAATGTTCACTGTGTTAAAGACATTTAAAATTTGTTTTCCCAAAAACAAATCTCCTTAAATGTAAATAATACATCCAGCCTGTTGAAAAGTTGAGTTGCATTATTAGCATTATCCAAACTGGTCTGAATTACTTGACATGAAGACTGGGCAAGTGAAAACCACCCTGTGGGAAAGGTTCAATGTCAACTTTGGCTCATGGCTGCCCTTCCTGGTATAACCATGCAGTTTATCCAGGCTTGGGACTGACACTAAGATTATACTAGCCTGTGAGCCCCTTAGACTGGCTTTGCAGCTTCTCCCAGTCTCAAACCATAAATCTTTCATTTATATGGCAAATGTGGTAATCGCTGCACCATGGATATGTACTAGAAAAGTTCAATGTTATTTAGGAAGTTTAAAAACTAAAAAGTGTGGCTTTCCCTGCTTTTAAAACTAGCATATTGCAAATCATTCTCACCTGCAAGTGTGCCTTCTTCCACTTGTCCCTCCACACCTGCTCCTTTACACTTCTGGATGAAGCCTTTCTGGCGAAGCTTCTCGAGCTTCCTCATGGGTGACTGGTCAATGACTTCATACATGGCCTCCAGCCTCACAGGGTAGGGGTATCTCTCTTCCACCTGCAGGGTTTTCTTCAGCAGCACCATTCCAAACTTGCCTGCAGATCAAAAGATTAATAGATTAAGCATATGATATGGTTAATATCACCTGCAATGATGTTTTGACCTATGCACAAGCTGAGGCAGAGGCTTGTGCAGTCACCTTTCTTACCTTTCTCTAGTTTTAGGAAGCTCATTAGTCTGGGGATGAGTGCAGTATCTAGTGGCTCCTCCATCACCTTCCCCTCTGGTGTGATCCTTCGGACCTTCCCTCCCATCTCTCCTTCCTGGTGAAACATGACTATCTGGTGGACGTGTCTCTCTGCCAGCTCGCAGTAGACATCTGGCTTCAGAAGTGACATCATCAGTCGGTAGTAGCCATCTGAGTCATGGGGCGCCGAGATAACGAGGACTCGGTTTTTCCCTGCAAAGCTGGCCAGCAGATTTGGTGACCCGGCGCTGCTGGGCATGCGGGTAACTCTGGCTCTGGCTCCTGGAGTGCCTTCATCTGCCAGCTGACGGGATAAGCCAATCTGTCCATTCGTCCCTATCCTTGGCAACCGGCCTCCTGTTCTCTTGGCCCCCTCCAGGTTTCCCGATCTGGCGGTAAGCGGGGTCGCCTCGTCAGCCTGCACATTTTCTGCGTTCTTGTTGCTATGCACCGAGATTGCGGAACCATATCCAGGGCGCAAACGTCCCTGTAAGCGTCGGCGCACTTGCACCCGCTTGAGGTGAGTCTGTTTGTCGGCTTGGGTCCAGGTAAGCAGATATATCAAAGCTAAACTGAGAACAAACCCCCTCATTGTTATGTGAAATTAAAGTAGGCTAAACACTCACTGCCGTAAATGCAAAGATCCAGTGGTGGATCCTTGAACCTGTGCGTCTTTAGCGCATCTGAGGTTGACAATCAATTAATTCCAGATGAAGACGTGAAGCGCGCGCGGGATCGGCACATAATCTGCCAGTGACCACTTTCAGAGCATGACTTCTGAAATCCACGTTGCTGTCTGCCTTTAATCTGACAAACAATACGAACACGAGAAGAGTTAGAGCGCAGACCTACAGCTTCATCTCAGCAACACTTCCGTTTCCAACTCACAGAACAGATGATCAGGATCGTCGATCATCGCAGTTCTAACCTGCAAACATCCACAAGTGGCACAGAAAAAAAAATCTCTCACCACTCAATGAAGTCCTAGAGTGAAAAGTTTAGGACCACGTCACATATCCAAAATGCAAACTTTGTTTACGCCCTAATGACTTCTTAACTAGTCAAATTATTCTTCGGGCTCTGTTTATTTCCCACAACAATAAGTCTTCTGGGTGAAGAAATAGTGAAGATCCCTCAAAGTGCAAGACAGTCTGAGCTGGAAACCTGCTCTTAAACTGTGCAGAGGAAACGCGAATCTGCCTCTTCTCAGGTCTCCCCTTTGGCAAATCGGAACTCTAGAGGTTTTCCCTGAAACGTCCACACAGACCTCAGCCTCCGGACTCTTGGCGACGCAATGTCAGGACCTGCCCCGGGACGTTCGGTTGCCAGTTCACTCTGCAACACCCCCTTTCACTAGAAAGTTCTTTACAGGAAACTGGTCAGACTGAGATGGGTTGCACTGAAACACATTAAGTAGCTGAGGAAGATTTAAGAAAGAAAAAAGTAAAGAAAAAAGTTTCCCCCCCCTGCTGGCCAGATCTCCGGGAAGAGAAATTCCCATAATCTGATACAGTGTCAAGTTCCCCCTTTGAAGACGAAAGAGGAACGCCCCCAAATTCGATTTCTTTCCACCTCCTCATTTTCACTCGATTTAAATTCACAGCATGACCGTTTCTTTCTTCTTTTTCTAAATTTTACTGCGAAAAAAGGAAAAAAGGTCAAAAGATTAATATAGCAACATGTTTATTTCCAAAATAACACAACTGCAATGACTGCCCTCGCTCTTTTATGATGTCTCTTGAACCCAAATCAGTGTTTCTTCATTTCCTCTATGAAAGTTTCCTAGGTTGGCTTGTAATTAAGGCCTAAGTAAAGAAAAGAAAACCACCAAGTCT
Source organism: Benitochromis conjunctus (assembly GCA_015052645.1). NCBI lineage: Eukaryota > Metazoa > Chordata > Actinopteri > Cichliformes > Cichlidae > Benitochromis > Benitochromis conjunctus. The sequence continues at coordinate 22,215 of VOQK01030986.1, forward strand.
AAGCCACATCCACTCTCACCCCAAAGGCAAAATACTACCTCAGCATATAGCTTGCTTTTTTATACACAAAAAGGAATAACTGCCACATTTCTCTACACACAGAAAATATATTCTGTCGTGCAACAACTATCTTCATCTTCCTTCAAGTGATGTTAGTGTTTAGAGGCAGCATTAGATTGGAAGCAGCTGGGAATAACAGAAATTCCTGGACAGGCTTTGCTTGTCATTTAGTTATAACAAAGTAAGACACAATAAAGTATCAGTTCATACTATTTTGTGTCAATGTAACTACACTTTATAAAGAAAAAAACATATACCAAGAAACCACTTAACTGTATGTGTATGTGACTCAAAATATCTCAAGCCAACAAGTAGACGACTGCTTTTTATTTACATCAGTGACATGTAGGCTCCTCAGACAAGCACACTACCACTGAATGGACTCATGTTTTCTATAATAAAAGCAGCATAAGAGCTTAAAGAATCATCTAGATGTCAGCAGACAAGAACTGCTGCAGGACAGAGACCTGATCACTCGTGATTTCTGCTTATTAGTAAAGAAGAGATTTGTGCGTGGGTGGGTGGTGTGTTATTGTGTTATGCAATAATTGGCTTAACTTTTTGCCTCTAGATTTTGTATAGGAGACAGAGATTTCAGTTTTGGTCCATATATGGCACAATTACAGGAACGTGGCATTACTGATGTTTCATTAATGACATTGCCACTTGTTATTACACTTGTCTTGATCCCACAAACACTGAAAACCTCATTACACACATAAGAATCAAATCAACAAAAGACTTTGTGAGCTTATTCCACAATACTATTCCTCTCACACATATAAAAATAAAAATAAATGCAAACTTAAGTATACATAATTTAGTGGGGCCTTCAAAGCAGTTTAAAAATGTTACCGTTTTTTTCTGTCTTCAAACAAACTCTAAACAACAGTTGTTATTAAAAAATTAACGCTGTATGGCAAGGCTCTTTCAAAACTTGTAACAGCTCTCTTTATGAAGTTTATACAATTATTTGTATATGCCTTTGCAGATGTATTGGATTAGTGTTATTTTTATGAAAGGATTCCTCGGGTAATTTAGGATATTTAGTGAGTTAGTTTGGTAGGATAATGTTTTCAGGGAATTATATCTCCTATATCTGTTATTTGGCCCCCTACTCATAAACCTTATGAATAAAGATAAATTCTAAGCACAACACAACTGAAAAGATCATCATAACACTGGTAATTTCAGGATTTGTGGTTCAGTATGAATGTTTCCTATGAGTATTTGTGCTTACCATTACAGAAGTCTTTTGTACAAAATAAAACATGTATGCCACTTATCTCTTATAAACAAGTAAAAACATTAAGTAGGGACATTGTTTGCATTTACAGTGGACTGAATTAAACAGAGCACTGATTCCTGCATGCACAGAAGAAGTCCACAGTCTTCTCCATGATTTACTCTGTAATTACACTCAGTATCCAAAATCACTGTAGTCTTCTGGCTGTTCCGCTCTGAATGAGCCAAGGTAAAACTCATTCCCAGGACTGCCAGCCTCAAACCCTGTATTTTACTTCCATCCAGATGGTTCCATGTAACAGATCTTTAATACATTCAGAGAACCAGAATAAGCAGCAGCGGACGGTCATATGGAAGGATGCCAACATCGAGCAGGAGGGATTCAGATGCATAAGTCACAGCTGAGGAATCACATGTGGACCTGATACTGAACCCAACATCATCCAGGCAATCTGATGAATTATCTGATATTTACAGCATGGTTTAGTTAACAAGTCAGAGGACATGTTGATTGTTGTACACCAGAGCTGTGTTTCTTATACCAGATCTCCTTTTTAAAAGTTCTTTAATGCTGTAACAAAAGTACTGTTGTAAGTTTTAAGTACTGTTAGTGATTGGCAGAAACTGAAAATACAACATTTCATTTTATGGAAAAGATATGGAGAAAGCCAGATTCTTGGTGACAGGCTGATGTCATTTTTTTGTTTCAATATTGTGCACCAGACTCCTTTCCTCAATTTTGAGCTGTGTTTAAAAGATTGTAATTGTGATTGTAATTACATGGCAGTGCTTTAATAAAAGGCATTCTGCATTAGGACTTCATACATTATAGGCTGAAGAAAAATTGTAATTGATTAAATTACCAAGGTCAATTCAATTCAGGGTTATGAAGGGACATTTTAATGTTGTGATATGTTGAGAAACAAATTGTATGAATATCCATGATGAAATCCTGCTTTTTATTGTATTTTTTTAAACATTTTAAATAAAAAAAGAAAATCCAGACAAGGACATCACTGAGAGTTACATAGAAACAGGAAATAACCTGGGCTGCCCATTTAAAAATAAAAGATGTCCAAAATGTAACGTTGTGTTTTCCATTTCTTCCATTTCTGAATGTTTGGTTTCATGAAAGAGTGGAGTGGCTTACAGTTAGAAACCAGGCTGGTTTTAGCTGGACTGGGCTTGACTCAGCTCACGCAAACACCGTATCCTGCCAGTCAGAAGATTAAAAAAAATAATTTTGGATTTTGTTTAGCCAGTAGAAAAAGCAGCACAGAAAACACAACTGCCATGTCTAACTTCTGATTGGGTGGACAGCCTAGAGTCCACCTCCATGCCTTCCACTGGTAAACAATCTTAACATCATCAGAGATTCAATTCAATTCAGTTAAATTCAGTTTTATTTTTATAGTGCTAATTCATAAAAATAATTGCCTTAAGGTGCTTTATATTGTATGGTAAAGAACCCAACAGGCAGACGAGCAAGCATTTGGGGACAGCGGGAAGGAAAAAATCCCTTTTAACAGGAAGGAAGACAGAACAAGGTTCAGGGAAGGGCAGCCATCTGCCATGACTGGTTGGTGGTGAGGGGAAAGAGAAACACCAAGATCAGAAGAAGCACAACACTGCCATCTCTCTGAGCTCTGAATGTTCTTAATTAGTTTGTTAATTGATTAGTTATTAGTTTAGTTGTTTATTATCGTTGTTTTTGTTAGAGATCTGCACATCTGCACAGTCATTTCAGATATGCCAGCAGCTGAACAGTGATTCAGCAACTCATAGGTTATTAGCAGGTTATTTTTGTTTCATCCAAGATACCCACATCTCATTTTTAGCTGCCCACACATACATAACAGGCTAGATCTGGCCCTGGCTGAAAAGAAATTGCAATAATAATAAGTGTGGGAGGCAGGACCAAAAAGAGCAACAAAATAGAAACTCCATGGAGAAACAATGTCACATCAAATCTTCTGAGGAACTTCATTTTCCATGTTTATACAGTATGGTATAGAATTTTCTAAGACAGTACCTATTTGAATGACAATCAAACAATCAGGAAACTGTGTTTAAGAAAGAACATTTTGGCTCCCCTGCACCGCCGCCTCCTGCTAAAATTAACCTCTTCCCAAAGTCTCCCATTCCACCCATAGATTACAGCCATCTGTGTCTCACATGTTCTGTTCAAAGGCTTGCTTGAGGAGTATAACATGTCTGAAACGTTACTGGGATCCTCAGCTCTTCCTGAGATTTAGACCTGATAGTTCTCACGTGTCCTATAAAGTGGCCTGTGGTGTGTGGGTGAACGGTGGCCTGCTGTATCTGTAATTTTTAGATTGTCAGGGAAAGGTGGATTTGGGCGCTTCATGGTGTTCGATTCCTCTCTATTCTAAACAGGGGAGGCTGAAACAATTAGACAGACATATTTTAAAATAGGAACAAGATGTCAGCTATCTGTTTACCAGAAACCTGCACATATCTTCAACATCATCTCTGCAGACCAAGCGTGGAAATAAACAGTACTGTTTATTTCATTCAGCAGGGCTACACCCATAAACAATAATGACATTTGACCTTGCTCATTGGCATTTGGTATTCCCTACGGTGGCCCTGAGAGGCCAAACGCTGCAAAAGCACACAAAACAACTGCAAAAACAAAAGCGCTGCAAAAGCAAAAACGCTGCAAAAGAACACAAAACAACTGCAAAAGCAAAAACGCTGCAAAAGCACACAAAACAACTGCAAAAGCAAAAGCGCTGCAAAAGCAAAAACGCTTCAAAAGAACACAAAACAACTGCAAAAGCAAAAACGCTGCAAAAGCAAAAACGCTGCAAAAGAACACAAAACACAACAGAAATGTTTCTGGGGAGACAATAACCCGACGGACCAGTTCCACAAACCAAAACATGATAACCATTGCACTGGGACTGGGAGACACTTCAAAGAAGTGTAGGATATTTAAATGTGTTGTAATCTCTCCTCCACTTCAAAGAAGTGTCTCTCAGTCCCAGCGCAATGGTGTTTTGGTTCGTGGAACTGGTCCGTCGGGTTATTGTCTCCCCAGAAACATTTCCGTTGTGTTTTGTGTTTTTTGCAGCGTTTTTGCTTTTGCAGTTGTTTTGTGTTCTTTTGCAGCGTTTTGTGTGCTTTTGCAGTTGTTTTGTGTTCTTTTGCAGCGTTTTTACTTTTGCAGCGTTTTTGCTTTTGCAGTTGTTTTGTGTGCTTTGCAGCATTTTTGTTTTT
>VOQK01030993.1:0-11337 GCA_015052645.1 Benitochromis conjunctus
CCGGTCTGTTGTGGTGAAGAGAGAGCTGAGTGTAAAATCGAAGCTCTCAATTTACTGGTCGATCTACATCCCTACCCTCACCTATGGTCACCAGCTGTGGGTAGTGATCGAAAGAACGAGATCGCGGATACAAGCGGTGGAAATGGGCTTCCTCCGAAGGGTGGCTGGCCTCTCCCTTAGAGATAGGGTGAGAAGTTCGACCATCCGGGAGGGGCTCAGAGTAGAGCCGCTGCTCCTTCACATCGAAAGGAGCCAGTTGAGGTGGTTCGGGCATCTGACAAGGATGCCTCCTGGGCACCTCCTGGGTGAGGTGTTCCGGGCATGTCCCAATGGGAGGAGACCCCGGGGCAGACCCAGGACACGCTGGAGAGATTATATCTCTCGGCTCGCCTGGGAGCGCCTTGATGTTCCCCCCGGACAAGCTGGAGGAGGTGGCTGGGGAGAGGGAGGTTTGGGCTTCTCTGCTTGGGCTGCTGCCCCGTGACCCGGCCCCGGATAAGCGGAAGAGGATGGATGGATGGATGGAAGTTCTTATTCCATGATACACAACAAAACTGAAATAAATACATATTAACTGCCGAAAAATAGCCCTTTTGTGTTCCCTTTTGAACTTTACTCTGAAAGATTTTATATCTATAATTATAATGAATTTGGTAGTTTCTTTTCTGACAGTCCTTAATTGTCCAAAGTTAACTTTGCCTTTCAGAGTTTCATTGGTTCACCAGATATCTATTTACTCTTGCCTTTGGAAATCCCTTCACTTGCAAATCCTGGTGTCAAATCCATTCACACAGCTGATTCCAGATTCCAAATTAATCTGCTGTGCTCGCCTCTAACAAGATGTTTCGCTCTGAGGTGTGAACAAGATGTCATAAACACAAGTTTTGTCTCGCTGTACTGACTCCATTGTCATGTGAACCTATCTTTTCTCTGATGAAGAGTTGTAGACATAGGTAGGAATTAATATCACTGCCTCCTAATAGATATGCACAAAGACACAGTGCTGTACCTCGTCTGGATTAATAATGCATATATTAGCTGATAACACAAAACCTTGATGTATAACAACGTCAGACACTTAATGATAAGTGGCTGCTTCATCAGTGTGCTTTGCATAACGATGGAGCAGAGGTACTCTCAAATCAAACCAGAGGGCATAGACGAGCAGGTACAGCAAAACATAGAATATGTTTCATTTATGGTCGGGAATATCAAACAGCTGTTTCTGCCGTAAGATGATGTTAAGGTTATATTGGAGGGCTGTGCCAAGGGCAGAAGGTTGGGTTTCCTCCTGCAGAGTGTTTTTATGAAGTGCTTTTGCTAGCGGTGGTTTTAAATGAAAAGCTCAGCTGAAGGACACTAAGCCATTGCAGAAAAAGTCATTAATTTGTGGAAAGACAATAATTTCATGCTTTAGCCTTGGTGTTTTAAAGGAATGAAGTGATAATAATTGATTTTAAAATGTTACATGACATCACATACATCTAAGAGACTTTGTACAATACTGTGCTTAATGCATTTATCCTCAACCATCAATATAACATCAAAAAATGAAATAATTACAATTATTTTGCATTTCTTTGCATCTCGCTCTTCAACAACATCTAGCTTCCTGTCATCTCGATCTTTAAGCGTATTAAAAACGGCAGCTGAACAGTCCTCTGTAATTTTCTGGGTTAGTTGATGCACAACCGGAGCTAAACAAAAAGTGAATGCACTCAAAGTGAAGCACATATTATTTGAGTTTTTCAAAAGAAGCTGAAGGAATACTTGAAAACTTATTGGTGAGGCTGAATGGTTTTCAGATTTCAAGCTGACAGTAATTGCAGTTGTTAGAGTAGATGAATTCATCTTTTTTTTTTTAAGTAAAAAAGAAACAGGCGAGGCAAATTGTTCACAAATGTAACATTACTTTTTCTTTATCAATAACAATCAAGCTTTCTTTTTGTGGCACTTCTGCATAAATTGAAAAGAAAAAAAAACAGAAGCAAAGATTCACCTTTTCTTTCAAAGCCTCGGCCATATTTTCTTTTCACAGCATTGTTCTTTTTCTCCTTTTTCACTTTCAGCATGCACACCTCCACATTACTTCAAGAGAAATCAAGCGCTGGTATTATCTGGGGATGGGCTGTCACCACAGCATTCAGGACAGAGAAGCCTACTTTAAAAAATAAAGTTTTGAGGAGACATTACTGTATTGCATTTTTCATTTACTGTCACAGCTTTAATTAGCTTTGGTTTTAGTCACACAGACCTAGAGGCATGTCAGAAACCTACTGGCAAGTACCAGTCGCTAGGGAAAAATGTGCTCCCTCACTGGTTGGCAAGTGTTGGCAGTTGCTAGGTTAAAATGATTGCAGGAGTATATGTGAAGTATGAAAATACTACTGGGAAACCTACCAATTGCTAAAGTAACTGATAGATTGATTAAATTTAACAAATACATAGAAACACATAGAAATTGTATTATATATATTCAACTTTGGTTATTATTAAAAAAAAAGATGTATACCATAAACATCACATAAACGAAATGCCCTAAGACTAAGTGTAAGTGCGCACAGCGAATAACTCTTTTGTAACATCTTTCTGATATACTTATATTAAACCACAGGATTATAATTGTAGGTGGCAGTTTGAGCACAGGCAGCCTGACAACTTACAAGGGCTGTTGCACAGCAGTAGCATTTTTACATTGGTGCAGTGGTATTCAACTTGGGGATTAGATTCACGGTGCAGCCACTGCAGGTGGGAAGAGGACAATCAGGTGAAGAACAGCCTGGTCGAAAAAGTCCAACAGAGACTGTTCTTCCTAAGGAAGTTGAAGCAAGCACAGTTCAGCCAGAAACTGCTGCTGAACTTGGACAGGACCACCTGAAGGAGCTGAAGGACCTACATCTTGTGATGAAGCCTACAGTGTGTAGTGGGCCTGGACCTCCCACACCTGGAGGATTTCTACACCAACCATCTAATGAAGACGGCATCATTTCACACACTTCACACCCCTTTCACCTTCTATTTGAACTGTTTTCATCAGGCAAAAGATACAGAGCTATGGCATCCCACACAAACAGTCTGAGTAAAAGCTTTTTCCACCCCCCCCCTACACTATAATAATTTGCACTGATAACAGCTTTTGGGACTCTCATTCCACCCTAGTAGTTTGCCAATATTATTGTGTGATAATAGGCACCTTTATTCAAAAAAAAATTCATTGTGGATAATTTTTTATTGTTACTGGAAGATTAAAAATTGTGCATGGGCCTTTTTTTTTCGGCTTCTAAAATGGGGCCAGAACATTTTTGAGAGCCACTGTTTTACTGTGAAGGTTAAGTGTACCATGGCCTTCCTTGCTTGAAGATGTGAAAAAAAGTACATAAGTACCTTATGTCTTAGATTTTTGATGTGCTAGATAAGGCTACACATATTAATAAATGTTAAAGTGTAATTTTACTCAGTTACATGTAACCACAAAATGATATGTAAAACACGATTGCCTCATTATGTCCGATATATGCTGTTGGTCCTAGAGAACCTGTCTCAGGCTCTTTATTACTTGCTGTTTCCAATGTTTCTGAATTTGGGAAGTACCAATTCATCATTATTCATTCAATTCACATATTTTTGTTTCAAGTTGGCTTGTTCATTTTAAAAAGTATTTTGATAACAATAACAAGAGTTTCAGCTTTGAGATGCAGAGAGAAACTGAAGTGTACTTTGGCCCGAACTGTTAACCACAGTGAATGTTAAAGCTCTTTGGATGTGAGTACACTCAAAATGTTTGTCCTTGGAAACTGTTTTGAAAAGTGAACAGAGTTTCAAAAATACACTTGCCAAGTGATTGGATGAACCATCAGCCTATCACTGTGTTTCATGGACAAACTTTAAAGTTTTGCAGTGACGGCAGCAGAAAACGACAGGACTTCCCAAAAAAATGATGCAACTTCAGAGCAAAAGGCAAATATTCAAACGCATGTAGAGAGAAAGAGTAGCAGACTGTGGGAGATGTGCTAGAAAGACGGAAACAAGCACAGGTAGGTGTACAAATAAGTAAAGTAAAAAACTGAAAGATCAAAAAGGACCATCAATACACAATAATCTAACAATAAGACAATGGTTAAACTAATTGGTGTTTGGAAAGCAGTCAAAAAGTGGTGGCGGAGACGTGGAGGTAAAATAGCAAATGTAGCACAAACAAAGATTTTTACCAAAATAAAACAGGAAATGACTATGACTGAAACATAAAAACCACACATAATAATAATAAATACAGAATATCTAAAACAGAATGGTTTAGCTGATATGCATATGGTTTAAGCTTTGATTTAAACTGTTTTGATCTGACCAAGGTGTAGTGATAATTTGCTCCAAAGACAAGGTGCAGCACAGCTAAAGGCTCAGCCACCCATGGTGTTAAGTTTGAAGCGAGGAGTAGTCAGGAGAGACGCTGAAGGTGAGCAGAGCGCACATGAAGGGGTGTGAGGCTGAAGGGTGACATAGACCAACAGGAGACCAAAATACACGAGACACGGTGAAAGAGGTAAACATTCATGTGACAAAACAAAAACAAGATCAGAAACCTTCATTTAAAATTGCTCTTTCAAAATCCACGCTATGCCAGGTTACACAATGAGGAATGTGCCGTGCATATACAGTAGTTACTTATTTGAAAAGCTAATTTTTAAAGCTATGCAGTATGCCACTGTTTTTACTGTGCTAGGCAAATCAATAAGTTTGTGTCTGTTCATTGAACCCTGATGTGTGTTTATATGAAAACATGCCATTTTTATGATATATCTCAGATGTGACTTTTCATCCCATAGTAATAAAACAGGGAAATAAAAACAAGGATAATAGCCAACTGCATGTACTGCCCAGGCTCATTACATAACTAACATGCAGACTCTAGAATATTTCATATTTCCTATTTCATTTTCAGCACAGTGTAATCAAGCAAGGCAGGTGAATAGGCGGTCAGGGATGGCTGCGCGAAAGAAAGATCCAGCTGCATAGGGCAAGGGTAAGAGGACACCATCTTGGCAAATTAAATCAGCAGTCTCCATCAGGGTAAACAAACTGCAGGCTTCGAGGACGACATAGCAGATCTGCTTTTCCTGGGCCCAGAGGATACAGAATAGCGCTCATCTGTGGTAAGTGTCACGCTGGGCCGTGAAATATTACGCAGAGCCCCTAAAGATGAGCTAAGGGTCACCTCATAAGCTGTCATCGGAGAGGACAGCAGTCATGTTGTGAGGCTCACCCAGAATTTAAGGACTTTTGGCACAAAAGGAGAAACTAAGTTGTGCCTTTATAAGGTAAAAACTGCACTTTTTGGAAATGTAGCAGTTGCTTTAACGGAGGTTTGCTGGACTTTTCTGCTCATGTTCTTTTTGAGCTACTAATAGCAAACTATAAAAACTAAATTACTGAGGTGTAAGTGAATAACGCTTTTGGTGTTTTTACCTCTGTTTACACAAGCTATTCATAAAAAAGCCAGATGGCAAAGATCCAGTTGATGCAATTGTTGCTTTATTCAACTTGCAGTGCTGCCCTCCAGCCCCTGAAAGCTGAGTCCTTTATCTATAAATACACTTGGCAATTAAGAGAAGGTGGAAGGCATTGCCATATGTCGGATGTTCATTTGCTGAGCGAGACTTTCTGCTACTCCGAGTGGCCCTGCTGTGACACTGGCCAAAGCTCTTTCACTCTCGGTGTAGACATTTCTATTATGCACTGCAGAAAAGGGGAATGCTTTGAAACCTAAAGGTTTTTTTGCAAACAAAAATTTTATGAGCATTTCTTTTGTTCAAACTAGTGTAAGGTCTATTCAGCATTATTTTACCTCTGATCAATATCATTGGCCACTTATTAATAACCAAACATTGTCTGAATTAGTCAGTTAACCTTCAGATATTTGTATTTCCACAAAATAATGATCAAAAACTTGCCTTATTATGTTAATGTATCAAATCACCTAATCGTCAAATGTCACACTACATCACCGCAGTGTTAGACAGCTCTCTCTCTCTCATCATGATATGACTGTTGTTTGCACAGCACAATGGAATTCATGATTCTATTTACCCTTTATCTGTGTGTTTTGGTGTTGTTTTGGGACGTGAAACATGGCCATTTCACATGCCTGGTAGACTTATCAAATATTTATTGCAGCAGTTGTGCAGCACAGAGGCAGCTGGGATGCAGGAAGTGCTTCATTTCTGTGCTTGGGCACAGTTAGCAATCACACCAGACCTGAAATGTGACAGAGTCCAATTGAACCGTGCCCATGACTATTTCTTCATGTGAGCCAGAGAGCGGTATGCTGAACCGTGCCAGAGCTGTCTTTGTGCTGATGCAGTCTTGACAAAGTGGTCTGGGATACTTTCACTTCAAGTGTTCAAAAAATCACTAGTAGCGTGTGATAAGCCAGTTCCAATCTGCAGTCCTTACAGAGCACCACATTGCTGGGTTTCTGTGTAAAGTACTCTCACAATTTAGATGATTGTGGCCAAGTTGGGGTTTTTTCTTCTTTTCTTTTCTTAGGAGCAGCTGGGGCATCTGTGGCTTGGGAGGTATGAGTGTGTAAATGTTTGATATATAATACAAAGTGCTATGTGCATGGAAAACTGTCTGAATAGGTGTATGAATGTGGCTTGTATTTGTAAAAGTGCACTGAGTGGTCAATAAGACTAGAATGGCGCTAAATAAATGCCCTTCCATCCACCATTTAGCTTGGAAAATCAATGCCTCGACTGGATAGGACCACTTCTGTGATGCAACGTTGGCATAATCAATAACATCAATTACATTGATAAGGTATCCCAAAAGTAATGTAGTCACTGATGTTTTTGCTCATACAGTTTACTTGAAACTCAACACTGCATTTTTTTTAATTGTCAGCAATACAGCTGTTAAGTTGTGGACTGAGGCAACTGTTAGGTTGGAAGTGCGCACAGATATTCATACAGATTATAGACAATATACATAATATACACTACCGGTAAAAGATTTAGAACGCCCCAATTTTTCTAGTTATTTATTGCAATTTAAGTCGTTCAAATCCAATGAATAGCTTGAAATGGTACAAATGTAAGTGGTGAACTGCCAGAGGTTAAAAAAGTAGTAAGGTTACCCAAAACAAAAAATAAAGTACATTTCAGAATTATACAAAAATTCCTTCTTTCAGGGAACACAAAATGGGTTAACAAAATGGGTTCTACTAATTCCTACAGGTGTTCCAGCTTCTGGATTACTTACAACCTCCTCTGTCAGCATAAAAGCAGTGTTGGAACACATTGTGATACCATACCCTCGTGAGCATCAGTTAAACAGCTGCGGCGGAAATGGGCTTCCTCCGAAGGGTGGCTGGCCTCTCCCTTAGAAATAGGGTGAGAAGTTCGGCCATTCAGAAGGGCTCAGAGTAGAGCCGCTGCTCCTTCACATCGAAAGGAGCCATTTGAGGTGGTTCGGGCATCTGACAAAAATGCCTCCTGGGCACGGTATTCTGGGCATGTCCCACCGGGAGGAGACCCCGGACAGACCCAGGACACACTGGAGAGATTATATCTCTCGGCTGGCCTGGGAACGCCTTGGTGTCCCCCAGGACAAGCTGGAGGAGGTGGCTGGGGAGATCTGGACTTCTCTGCTTGGGCTGCTGCCCCCTGCGACCCGGCGATGGATGGATGGATGGATGGATGGATGGATTTTGAAGGTGTTTGTTCTTGGTAGGATGAGAACTTTATTCATGTTAACTACCCAGACTCTTTCAGGCTAACCTATTTCATTTATTGCGTATAACTCAAAAATTCACATAAATGAAACAAAATGAAGCATGTGTGCCATAAAAACACTCAAATAGAGTTCTTTTTGAAACAAAAATGTAATGAGCTTAAGCCATGAATAAATAATCCCTATTCTGCAGCGTGCAGTCCATTTAATTGCATTACTTATCAACTTGTCAGAGAAATCTATAGCTAAATGGCAGGGTATATCCCACAACAAACACTGTCTCTAATGGAGCAGTTCTGTAGTAGCTGTTTTTATATATATATTTTATTATTCTTGTTTATCTTATCTGAATGTATTTATCCATGTAGAGCAAAATATGTGGGAGATGAATAGACAAGTGCTGGTGAAAATACTGTCAGAGGCAGAAAGTGAAATGCATTTAAGGTAAATAGAGTGGCAGACAAAGACAGGGGAAAAGAGAAATACCTCCAGGCCATGCCTGTTTCTAGTCACTTGTTTTGGCATTCAACGTCTGCCCTGTTTGCCACTGTCTTTATAAACAGAAAAATCAATATGGCTGCTGCTCTGACCCCGGAGCTAGAGGATCCCATCAGTGGATTCACTTACAAAACAGGTTGCTCACGAAGGGCACTGCTCAGTGCAGGACACAGACAGTTTTCAAAGGGATATGGTTTGGTTTAGAGCTCTAAGAAAAGTAATGTACTCTATGTTCAGACCCATTATATTGGTCTTACTGTCAACCATCACTGTTGCATAATAGGTGCACAAAAGTGTTCAATAAAGCCATGCAGTCAAACATAAGCGGTCCTCGTAGCTGTTCTCCATTCCTTTCTTTTCATTTTGGACTCTAGAGTATCAGTTCCATATGTGAGGAGATATTGCCATCATAAACTCCCCCCAAAGACACAATTTTTCAATTTTACCTTTGTGATGCCCTCAATGTTGGACAGAAAGAGATCATCTGTTGCTCCCTTCTTTTGTGTAAGAACAAGCACTTCTTCAATTGGTGTTTTTCCTTAAGAGAACAAAGAATCAAGTTTTACTGGCAGTATTTTCCAAAGAGCTATTTTCCAAAGTATCAGCCACTGTCAGTCACAAAGTAGAAAGGGTTTGAAAATAGTTTTCCTTGCCTACTATTACCTCAAGCCTTAAAAATGGCCCCAGTCTTATAATATTTATTTTATATTCTATATTATAACATTGCCATGGTATTGAAATGAACTGAAAATAAATAAACACTTTAACAGCCTCCTGTGTGCTCGGCACGAGACTAAATTAACCAAAACAGACAAATATTAAACTAAAAGCAATATTTCAAGAAAAATAAAGCAAGCTGCTAAACATGCAATCTGTTTCTTTATTTAATCATGAGGTTCCATGATGCTACAAATATTGACTTTAGTTATGTGGTTGTGTTGGCATTAACAGAACTACTAAAGGCCAAAACAGATTACAAATTTTAACTGAATTATCACACTCAGATTTGCTTTTTAGTGCCAAAAATGAGAAGATGAAGCTGAAGGAATTTAATATGGCATTGAAAAGTTGGGAATGATAAGTGTTTTTGTCTTTTTTTGAGTATTAAGTGATAGACAGAGTTTTGATTTACTGTGAACAAACCAAAAATGACAGCCTTTTAATGGCACTACAGAAATCAGGGGTCCATTAAGTTTCATACTCTGTCACAAAGCATGAAGTAAATATAGTCACTTTAAAAAGAAAATGCACCTCAGTTCTAAGGTTTTACATATTGGGAAATAATGTGTTTTGTTTGTTTTGTTTTTCTAAATTATATCCAGATATGTAAAACCTTGGAATTCATACAGGACGTAGTTTTTCTTTTTGTATCCTTCATAAAAAGCATTGATGCCAATTTGATAAAGTTAAGGTTAGAACATCTCAGCTCTTCAAATATTAACAGCCAGTGGCTATAAATTGTCTCAAACTGTTGCCAAAACAGCACTTGACATGTAATGTTTGATTTTATTGATTTGAGGTTGTTGAGGTAGGTGGGGGAATATAACATCTTGAGAATTCCCCATAAAACTGAGTGGCCTGAAGTGAAATTTAACTTCTCAGTAATAAGTTTGATAATTCAAAAACAAATAATTGAACATCTGTGTCATGTGCTGTGTGCAGGCAGGAATGGTGGACCCAAAGTGCAGACTCATGAAGGCCAAAACCTGAACTTAAAACAGTTTTAATGCCAAACTCAAAGGTAACAAAACTTAAACTACAAAATAACTTACACAGGCAGAACAGAACAGACCACAGAGGATAGGATGAGAGGGATCACAACACAGACCAAAGAAAACACAGCGCTTAAATACACAAAAGGAGCAATCAGGAAATAAGAGACCGGAGGGAACCACAGCTGGGACAAATCAGGGCTAACAAGACAAGGGAAGCAAAACCAGATACATTAACATGAGACACAGACTTTCAAAGTAAAACAGGAAACACAATACAGAGATACGGACTTGACAAGGGGATACAGAGCAACTATGGAACAGACAGAAACCAGAAGACTAAAAACTCACACAGAGAATCTAAACTAGAACAATACTAAAACTCATAGACAAAGAAAGCTCAACATAATGAAAAACACAGAATCAAAGAACCAAAAACGCAAAAGACTGGTTTGACGACCTAGGCACCCTAACAATCTGGAAGTAATGATTCATATGACTTGTTGTAATGGGGTCTGTCAAATAACATGCTGATATTTTGCAAAATAAACCATTTTTTCATGAAAAAGGATCCTTAAAACCTTAATGTTTTAGATAAAGTGGGTCTTCATTTCAGTGGAAATGAGCCACTTTCTGAGTTTTATCAGATTCTGATGGGTCCTTTTATTTGAAATAATTTAGTAATATTAATACTTTTTTTAATTCCATGCATTTTATAACTTTTTTCACATTTTTCTTCAAACTTTCTTGGGCAAGTACAAAGTTAGATAAAGGTGAAGCATGAAAAGCAGGTTCAAGATTCTAGACAGCTTAAGCAACTTTGCAAGACTGTGCAGCTCCAGGAATGAGTAAAGAGGTGAGTTGGAGTTAAACACTGCAGGTAAGTGAATAAAGAGACATGTGTGCCTGACAGAGCCTGTAGAAGCCACACCTAATCTGGGAGGAGGCAAGCACAATTAATGTGACACAAACACAAATAGACCAGCACCTGGAAGACAAGAGGGACTGTGACATACACTCACTGAACAGAAACTATTCTTTGCAAAACAGCGAAAGGAAAAATAAAGTATGTCTGTGAGAGAAGGGCCAAAATTAAAGTAAGTAAAAATACAATCAGTCATTAGAGGAGTGGATCAGAGGAGGTTTAGCTCAGTGTAGGGAGACAGTCAAGAAAGGACAAAAAGCAAATTTAAAAGTGTGAAATATCTTTATACATTGCATCAGATCATTCAATTTTACACTGTTTTATTAATAAAGTAAAATAATTCTGAAATTAATTAAAATTATTTTATCAGAAATGTCTCCTTTTCACTTATATATATTTAAGACATTTAAAAACATGTTGCCTTGTCAGCATGGCATTGGTTCTGAAATTCATCATTCAAAAACAAGTATCTTC
>VOQK01030994.1:12807-22908 GCA_015052645.1 Benitochromis conjunctus
AAGCAAATTTCACTGATGCTGACTTTGTCCTGCTGTGTGCAAAATGTGAGAGAAGCAAATTTTCCTCCATTTTCTGGAGTTCATGAGTGAAACGGCTTAAGTTCAGTAAATGGTTAACAGTGTCGACATCGGCGCTGTGACAGACTCTTAAAGGTGTGCTCACAGCTAACATGTGTTTGCTTTCAGGACTGCAGGTGCTGTGTTTGGAGAAGGATTCAGGGCCTTTGTGTCAGACTGGGACAAAGTGACTGCCACGGTGAGACACTCTGCTTCCATTTAAGGAAGAATTTGTCACTGAAATCCAGTGAAAACAAACATGAGTATGCCTAAGGAGTACACTAAAATACAGTTAGTTATGCTGTGTTCCAGTGACATCAGTCAAACATTGTTTCAGTAGAAGTCAGTCAAACAGGTTTTGTTTAGCTTCTTAGCAAGATGACAAAACGGCAATACTTGTTTTGTTTCTTTTGTGCTTTAAAACGCCGCTGCAGCATGTGTGTGGATAGAGCCTGGTCTGTGAATTATTTACCATGGCATAAACACACAACAGTGGCAGTACACGTTACAACTTTTACAGTTTACTACTGTTTATGTTCACTGCCGACATCTCTGATGGTAAACTCTGGATTCATGGGGCTGCTCCAACTTTGTGAGTTGGAAATCTGAGTTTAGGGGTTATTCCAGATGAAGAGTTTGACTGGAAATTCGGAAATACAGACTTCTGGAATCTGGAACGCCGCATTAGGTTAAAAGTCCCAACATCTATATGTATTAAAATTGACTGTCTCCTTTTACTCCGTTTTATATACATCAAAGCAAATACTGCTTTTATGACACTGTGGGTGGAAACATTGTTTTCCAACACTTCCATTCTCAGAGACATTTCTTCAATTTGTTTCTATAAATGTTTTTGGCTATAACGATGAAGATTTTATATCCCAGATGTTACCTTAACTATGCTCTGGCTATCATGGCTCATAATGGAGTGTGCATTTAGTGGATTCTCCTGATCTTTAATGGTTGTTTAATGGTTTCCTCTCTTCACCAGGTGGCAGGGTTGACCCTCCTGGCTGTGGGAGTGTATTCAGCTCGAAATGCAACAGCAGTGGCCGGACGTTACATCGAGGCCAGGCTCGGAAAGCCATCACTAGTCCGGGAGACTTCCCGATTCACTGTCGCAGAGGCAGTCAAGCATCCAGTCAAAGTAGCTAATGAGGAATTCATAATGTTGCTTTTTTTAAGCTGCAGATTTTATTGTACTAATAACTGTTTTGAAATGATTTAGATGGCCAAGCGGCTGAAGAGTAAACCTCAGGATGCCCTGGAGGGAGTTGTGCTCAGTGTAAGTGGACGTGAGGTATAAAAGTGCAAATCTTTGTAGTTTTGTGTCAAATTGAAATAACAGCGCTTTCCCATCTGTTAGCCTTCCCTGGAGGAGCGTGTGCGTGACGTTGCCATAGCAACAAGAAACACAAGGCAGAACAACGGCCTGTACAGGAACATCCTCATGTACGGTCCTCCGGGGACGGGCAAAACGCTCTTCGCTAAGGTACGCCGGAGACCTAGAGCATGCTCAGGTGTCCAAACATATAAACCAGTGCTTTGTCTGACTGTGGAGGATTTCTGTGTGTGTGTGTGTGTGTGTGTGGAGTAGAAGCTGGCAGTGCATTCTGGGATGGACTACGCCATTATGACCGGTGGTGATGTAGCGCCCATGGGCCGCGATGGTGTCACCGCCATGCACAAAGTGTTTGACTGGGCCAACACGAGTCGACGCGGGTATGATGCTCAATATGTCACCTAACATCTTTATTATTATATTTGCACCGATATCACAAACTGCACCAGATGTAGCAAAACGTGTCCCATCTGCCATGTTTCCAATCACAGACTGCTGCTGTTTGTTGATGAAGCTGATGCATTCCTCCGCAAGAGAGCCACCGTAAGTCATTACTCAAAAAAAACCTGCCGATTACATATGAAAGAAGTCAGCCGTTCATTACTTTATTTTGTTTTTTTTAATAGGAGAAGATCAGTGAAGACCTCAGAGCCACTCTCAATGCCTTTTTGTATCGCACTGGAGAACAGAGCAACAAGTAAAAATCTATTTCGCACATTCACAACCGAACCTGCACACCACTGTGATTTACTTCGTACTTCATTAAGCTGCCTGACTCTTGTTTTTTGTGTGTGTGTGTTTTTATGCAGGTTTATGTTGGTGTTGGCCAGTAACCAGCCGGAGCAGTTTGACTGGGCCATAAATGACCGTATAGATGAAATAGTGAATTTTGCTCTGCCAGGTCTTGAGGAGAGGGAGAGGCTGGTGCGGTTATACTTTGACAAATATGTGCTGGAGCCGGCCACTGGAGGGAGACAGTGAGTACACAAGAAAACAAGAATTCAGCTGTTAAAGTGGCAATAGACAAGTCTCCGAGTAGTGTTTTGGTGATGAGAGAGAGCAGAGTGTAAAAACGAAGCTGTCAAGTTACCAGTCAATCTATGTTCTACCCTCACCTATTACAGATATGAGATTACAGATACAAACAGCAGAAATTAGCTTCCTCCAGAGGGTGGCATGGCTGTCTTTTATGGTTGGGGTTAGGAGCTTGGTCATTCCGGAGAGGCTCAGAGTAGAGCGGCTACTCCTCTACATTGAAAAGAGCCAGTTGAGGTGATTCAGACATCTGGTTTGGAGTAAGATGCCTTACACTGGAGATGTTTCTAGCATGTCCACCTGAGAGGAGGTCCCAGGGTGGAGCCCGGACAGTGGAGAGATGACATATCTCTTGGCCAGCTTAGGAACACTATACTGTGTAACAGTGTAAATTTCCTTCGTTGCCTTTTCATGGCCTTATTCTGCTTTGTGTTTAAAGGAGGTTGAAGCTGGCGCAGTTTGACTACGGGAAAAAGTGCTCTGAGATAGCGAAGCGGACAGAGGGCATGTCCGGAAGAGAGATCTCCAAGCTGGGCGTGGCCTGGCAGGTACAAATCATCGGATTATCTTTGCCTCCATAGCTGTAACCTTGTCATACCACTGGAGAGTGAATCTTAATTTCAAAATCAAAATGTTGTTGTTTTCTTTCAGGCGGCAGCATATTCCTCTGAAGACGGCGTCCTGACAGAGGCTATGATCGACGCTCGGGTCGACGATGCTGTCAAGCAGCACCTTCAGAAGATGGACTGGCTGCGAGGAGAGGAGGGGGCGAAGAGCCTTACACCTCCACCAGCTGGGGTGACGAGCAGCGGAGGAAAAATGGGTTTTAATCTGCCCCTCAGCGAGGCACCTCAGGCCCAGGAGGTGATCACTCCTATCCTTGAGATTAATGAAAAGCAAGCAGAGGGTGAAAGTGCTGTCCGGGCTGGACACGACGGCACAGAAACGACAGCAGCCAGTTCAGGCCAACCTGCTGCCTCAGCTGACGGCAAGATGAGAGAAGACTGTCCTCCTAAAGATGGAACTCCAGTTTGAGTTATTTTTTTTCTAGTGGTGCTGCCTGGATAGGATCATTTTAGCGTTCTGCCTCTTTAACTAGAATGTTTCAATCTAAAAGCCTGTTGGGACTGTCTTTACGACAGAAGATGAGTTCCTGACGTTAACCAATTAACTACAAAACACAAATGATGCCTGAGACTCTTTTGGTCTGATGCATCATGTACACAATGTAAACATTTACTTTACATGGAAACCAGTCGCTGTGTCTGTAATTACACTATATAAATGTACTAATTAAAGTGTCTCTGTTGAAACAATGAAACTGATCCATGTTTTCATAAAAAGTAAATATTGTTACTACAATTGATGATTTGTGGTGTTTCTGTCAGAAGCCTGAAAGGATAATAAAGAGTCATACTGTGACACCTCAGAGCTTTACATATATATATATATATATATATGGCTCTGAAAGGCAGAGAGGTTAGAGCAGCACAATGCATAACGGAGAGAAGGGCAATAGTGAGATGAGTGGGTCCTATAAGAATCCATCTGGGATTTCAATATTTCACTATAATAACAAAGTTTCTATAGAAGCTTCATGTTCAAAGGAAAATCAAGGGCACCAAGTTGTCCTTGGTTTGAAAAAGGCTGCATGATTAAACACCCTGTCCCATGTTATGGCACCCTTTAATGTACCGTGATGTGAAGGTTTGCATGAGTAAGACATCAATCTGGCATTCCTGACAGAGAAAGTGAAGGTTGTTTTAGAAAGATGGGGACATGTTTAACGGTTAAAAAAAAGCCATCAATTAATAGACATAAGGTTTATATGAGCACTTGAGATGTCCCCCAATTATTCATTAAAGAAAACTTCAATTTTACACATAAAAATGAATTAAAACATCTGGGGAAGTACATGGTTAAAGTTTTTTGTAGTATCATGCTGGGATGAACTACTTGCATAAGATCTGTTTGACCAGAAAAGTGATCTCGAGCTCCAAAGAAATGATCTTGGATCACACAAGCCGACTCCTTATCTCTACCTCTGCATATGCCTCATATAAGCATTTACTGTTACGCTGTATTGAGAATGCACTGGGAAAAAAGGTGATAATGTGAATGTGATTGTTATTATGCAAAACCAGGATGGAGTAATGACATGCAGCCTTAGAGCCACAGATCCTTTTAAATGCTTTTAGCATTTTTTATTAGTTTGTAAGTAACAAGCACAGAAAAGCACTGACAGTTGCAGAGGCAGTGTACGATAACCAGTGTACAGTACATGTGTGTATAACTAAGGCTTCTTAAGCCCTTAAATGTTTCCATATCACAGAAACAGACTTTAAAAACAGAAAAAAAAAGACATCTGAGGCTCAGATATGGCAGATCTGCTTCTACAAGAATTCCCTGAGGAAGTGTTTTTGTTTGTTTTTTTGTTGTTTTACATGCTGGTGGCTCCAGTCACTGTTAAAACATCATTATTACATCTGTTATTTAAGTCTATTATATTTCAATCAGAACTACAGTCTGCTCACAGGAAGAAATTTGAAATTTGATTCAAGTCTTTATGTCAAGTGCTTCCATTAACGTCCGGCTCTATCTGCACCATGTTCCCGCTGGATTCTTCTGAGGGTTCGGGACGTGGACGCCTGAACACGTTCCTTATATTTCTGAATTTTGGTATCCATGAATGGAAACCAATACCTGGAGGTAAAAAATAATAATAATTAGGAGTCAACACACACAGTAAAAATGTAACAGCTAAACTACGACTGAGGTCTCTGGTCGTGTCGAATCGTCACTGACGAAGGGTTGTGTTTACTCACTGCTGAGCTGGTTTGTCCTCCAGCAGTTAAGTGCCCTGTGCCAAACAGGATCCAGCCACATCAAGATCCAGCTGATGCAGATGCCCAACAGTATCCCGGCTAACAGATCCATCTCCTGCTGGGTCATGATGTAGCTCCCATAGGAGCAGTCTATGGACATGGCTCTGTGATATGGAACAACATGATAGGCTTGTTCGCTGTGGTGGCAAAGAAAAGAAGCAACAATGTCACAGGAAGGATTTGCCTAAAAATGTCTTGGTCCGAAGTTTGGATATATACATATGGTTGATGTATATACTTTAGTTGGCACTTTGAAATTCGAGGCAATGTTTGAACACAAATATCCCAAAAAATATTAAAGATAAATGCTTGCAATTTTCACTGGCCTTTCTCATAAACTAAATAAATGTGGATCTGGAATTTGGGACAAATGCATCACAAAATGCCTGAATACTGGCTAGTTAGAATAAATAAATAAATAAATAAGTGTGTGTGTGTGTGTGTGTGTGTGTGTGTGTGTGTGTGTGTCCTGTAATGTCTGATATTTGTGCACACACTAATAAAAAACAAGTTCAGATTGCAGAAGATAACGATCAATATATATATCCAAATATTAAATCTTAATATTTGCGGGCAAATCCTTGGAAGCCTACACGTGCCACTGAAAATAAATAAACACCTAAAAAACTGCCTTTAAATTTTGAGCTAAACGTCTCCTGAGTAAGTAAACATTTTAAAATACTTAACTCTAAATTTTAAGTCATTGAGGCAAATATATACTAGATAGATAATAGATACTAGTCCAAGTTTCTAGTAGTTTCACATGGACAGCACCCCCCACCCCCACGCACACACACACACCCACACACACTTTTTTTTTCTCTTACAATGGCAGAAACAAACTTCCATACAGTTAGAGATGGTTGAGCAGAAAATCTCTAAAACATGGATGATTTGAGATGGAATGACCTTTTGTGGACACTACTATATCATTATAAATGGTTCACACAAATGAAACAAAGGATTATATTAAAAATTACTCTGGATGGAGTCAAAAGGATGTCATTTGACTTTTAAAATATCTCAGTTAGCCTGCTCTGTTGTCTTTGAAACAACCTTTGTTAGTGATCTAAAATAATACATAAATAAAAATACATGAGCTGATAATTTTAAGTAAAAAAAAAGAAGCCTATTTATAAAATACAGTAAACTACATTCTTACACGGTTTTGCACATAAATGCAAATAGAAATTGGCGCCCTGACTGTTTTTGAAGCTCGCATTAGCCGACAGGGTGAAAGTTACAGAGGGGTAACAAATGAGATCAGGATTACAGTCACTGAGAGACAACAGTAAGAGAGGAGCTGAGGTTCAGTGGGCTGTGTGGATGTTACCTCCCGCAGAAGCACTGGCAGACATGCTCGTGCCCCCGCAGCAGCGGCAGGAAGAAGTTGTGAAAGTGGTCAAGAAGCGCGTTCATGTCCGCAGAAATCACACAGCCTGAAACCAAACAAGGACCGAGTAAACAAACCCAAACACACACGCGAGCTATCCGTTTATCGCTCACATCAAACTCAGGTGTTTGCTTGCTGTTGCTTTCACGGACCTTCGTATGATAGAGGAAAAATAAAGAAACGGCTCACGTCCAGACTCACGTGCGCTCCGAGGTGGTCTCGTGCCTGTAGATCAGTCCTCTCCTCTGCTCAGGCTGTGGGTGACTGAAGCCCACGGGTCGCTTTACTTTCCACCAGCTGATACTAGTTTACAGAGTAAACGGTCATCGTGGTTACGGTCAGCAGGCAACTGAATATCAGCTGGACCTTATTTTCTTTCAGGTCTCACAGTTGAAGTATTTTTTAAATCTTTATCCACTCACCCATGTCCTTGTATTTGCTGTATTCTGCTGCTTTAGTTTTATATCTACTGAACTCCTTTATACTAACTACCTTTTCCCCCTAATTAAGTTCTTACCTACCTGAGCAATTTAATTTTGTGATGGTGTATTTCAGTGGTTCCCAAAGTGTGGGCCGGGGCCCCCTGGAGGGCCACAAAGGTACTGCAGGTGGGTCGCATTAATAACAGAAATTCAGTTTGAAATTACTCACAGGTATGCACAGTCACATTTATATAAATGTATTTATTTATATGAAAGGTGAATTAAAACTGGTGATTAATCATTATACTTTCCTTATTTATTTTAAATACAATTTTCAAGTAAATTTATGAGTCTCTCTGTTTGACTAGAGTGAAAGATTTAAGATTGGGTGGACCCTGTGAGATTTTCTGGTTTTCAGTGGGCTGCAGCACTCTTGATTTTGGGTATGTGTGTTGTATTTTATTTTATTTATCTACTTTTTTAAAGGTGGTGTTTTGGCTGCTTTAACGTGAATTTTCCCAAATATCCCAACTTCTGTATTATGTCATATTACCACTGGATTAAAGAATAGTAGTTGGATGTACCTAAGTGTATTAACTTAAGTACTTTTCTCAGGTACACCTTCATTCTACTTTATATGTTATGCTGCCATCTACTTCACTATATTTTGGATGCAATGTTTGTAACTCCATACCATTCATGTTTAAACTTCATTAGTTTTTGCAGATTTTTAATAAATATACCAGTATTTCTACAGACCCACCACTGGGAGCATCCCCACTGTAGAAGTTGCACAGGTGCCATGCTGAAGCATGCGGTGAAGACATGCCACCCGTCGAAATAGTATACAACCTGCTCTACCACCTGAGCCCCTCCATGTTCGGTTCTGATATTTTAATATATTGCCTTGTTGTGTTTTAGTCGACTGAATCTATAATTCAAATCTAAATAAAGATCAGCCCATATTTTATATCCAATTGTGATCTTTTTCCTTGTCACTCATAAAACAGTCTAACAGCTCTGTTAGTCTTTTAATACTCATTTTGTAATTAAATAACTCAGCAGGAACTAAGTAATGATAAAGTAAAAAAAAAAAAAAGGGTCATGAACTATTTCTTAGAGAGGTTTCGTTCTTTAGTAGATTCATATGTACATACAGGAAAAAACAAATATCAGGCACTCTGAGCCGAGCTCGCAGTTTGAAAATAAGTACAATGCTTCAGTTCAAGAAAAAAAAACAAAAAAACAAAATAGAATACTATGGCCAGAAATACAGCATATCAGAGTTTAAATATCAATCAACACATTATATCTGAAACACACCCGATGAGAGCCTCAGAGGTCTAGGTTTGGTTATTCGTTATTAATTAGCCCACCCACTTAAAACTTAATCCTAACTAATCTACAAACACATGGTCGCACAGAAACAAGCATACACTTTAATTCTCCTCCAGCGTGTAAACACATGTACACCCTCCCAAATATTAAATAATTCTGGCATATATGCTTGAATTAATTATAACTCTGAGAAAACAAAAAATCATTCTGTGCTGAACAAAAATGAGAGGAACTGATGGAGCTGTTGAATCTGGCCTGTGGGTGTTGTGGCTCTCCCTGAGGAGACGTAATTGAGTGATTTGACTGGACCTGTGATGTTTTGGATGGAGTGACCTTGGCCTGACCTTGAGCCGGAGGAATAACAGGCAGAGCGAGAGCAGCGAGTCCATCCTCTGCTTAGAGGAAAAACCCATTATCACCAATATGTCCAACAGCAGCCATTTGTTAGGTCCTGACTCAAAGCTATTTATGTGTGTGTGGCTGTGTAGGCACACAAACTGTATGCACGGCGTCATGGATGACTGAGGAGTATGATGCATGTGTGTCCATGTACTTCTGTCTGATTGCTTGTGATCTCGGGTTGTGTTTATTGCAAATTGTTGCAGAGTCTCAGTAGAAGCAGACAGTGTGAAGGAAAGGCCTGTTGCTTTTCTCCTCAAACTCTTGTAGGAGCTCATCGATTTCATTCTCCATGTCGTCGGTGTGCTGGATCTGCAGGGGCGCACAAGGGAAACGCATCAAAACAGCACCTGGGCACACGCACACCTCATTTCCACCAGTCACAAAGATCATTTAACCTTTCATTAGATGCCCACTGAAACAGCGTTGCACATTATTTACGTGTATATTTATTAATAATTTGTAAAAATATATATATATATATATATATATTTTTTTTTAAATCTGTAAGAAAACTCCTCCTCAAGAAGTTCTCAGATGCTGTCACTCACACATTGGCACAGCTCACAGATGAGGAAGGCGCCCAGCGTGGCTTCCTCGTGGTTATCCTGAATGTCTACATTGATTACATGCACAGGCTGCAGCGTCTCCTGCTCTCTGGAATTCAGATCTAGGAAACAGATCAAAGACCAGGTAAGGGCAGGTAACCGTTGGAGAAGCAGCAAAGCGGTGGGTTTGTAAATGACTCTGAGTAACGTTAAGAAACCTCACCCTCCACCACTTGGTCATAGACTCTCTCTTCACAGGTGATGACCAGGTCAAACTTGTCCTTGCAGTTCTGGAAGCGCTCTGGCTTTGATTTGATCCGTTTGTTGCGGTCCAGCATGTGCAGGATGCCGTTTTGTGTGTATCTGAGGAGCGAGGAGGGTCAAGGAATACACAGCAGGAGGCAAGAGGGGAAACACACTCAAACAAAACACAATAAAACTGACCAAATAATCAGTGAGAGAATTTCAGCGTGCACCCAGTTAGATTGAACTCAATGATCCAAGCAGCATTTATATAAAGTGCATCTCAAAAAAAGTACACAAGGGGGCAGGATGCACTTTTCAGTGACGTCTAGTTAGTATGAACTATAGCGCCCTCTAGTGGTGTTGATTATTCATCAGTGAGGGGTCAGTTCAAAAACAAGGATGGATCAGGTCCATACTTGTAACCTTTTTTTCTTTT